>OY723391.1:20494394-20564394 GCA_963210295.1 Ophion ellenae | reverse complement strand
GTGTACGCAAACCCCAAAGAGTGAGTATATACGAAATGTGTATGTGACGAGAAAAAAACTTTTTTGTGTACCTCATAAATATCGATAAGAGAATATGTTTAAATGTTCTGAGCTGCCTCCTTCGCTTTCGTTTTTCGTGCCTTCGCACCCGACAAATTTATTGCTAATTTTTTTTTTTCATAAAAGTACAGAAGAAATATTATTTAAAATTTATTTTATTTTATCACAACCTGAGACAAGCCTGCATCCAGCCTTGATTTTTTAGCCTTAAAATTCACTGGCTGAATAAAGCTTGAAATAACCCTGAGTTTAGGCTAAGCAGCCAGTATTGGTTCCAGGCTGCTCCAAACGATGCAATGAAACCTGGCCCAGGTCTGTCTCACTCAGGCTCGGTGAAACAAGGCTCGTACAAGTTTGTTTCCATCGTCAGCCTTTAGATTCCCTACCTGGGTTGACGGTTTAGTTTTGGAGATATCGACTTATGAAAAGTGGTCATTTCATTTCACACCGAACTCGGACCCAACCATCTGTAACGGAATGGCAACTTATTATATTACACTAAAACATATATTTCAAATAGATAGAATCGTAGTAGGCCGGAGAAAAGGAAAAAAACCTATTTGATTTAAATAGATCCTATTTAAATTAAATATTTGTTTTGCAGTGCAAAGAAGAATGTGAAGAGATGGTGGCTTTCGAAGCAACAACGAACTTCTCTCTCCGAAGTGCATGTCAGGCCTTGATTTTGTACCCTGTTGACGCCTTGATTTTTTATCTTGATTAGGCCTCGATTTTTTACCTTGATCAGATCGAAGTCAGGGATTGTGTTTCAAAAGTCATCAGGGCGTGATAAAAAATCCTGTTTAAGGCCGGAAAACGAAATCAGGATGCCTGATCAGGTCTTTCTTCTAGCCGGAGAAAGATTTCTACTCGGTTTGAAGTCAATCTTTGAAAATTCCAAACTTATGGCACGGTCTTCTAAAGGGGGTGCGGCGGATGTTGTCAGCCGGCGTGACACGTAGCGTCGGCGGGATTAATAAAAAAAAAACGAACATTTTCCTTTCATTAACACCCATACGCACAATACGAACTAAGAAAAAGTGAGAAATGTTGAAAATCGATTAAATTTTTGAACAAATAGAACATTCCGAAAAATGGCTATATTTGGCACTACATTTTTTTTTATTCTCGAAAACATTTAGGGTTATGTTTTAGGGAATAAGGTTGGAAAGATTTATACCAAAATCATCAGAATCGGTTGATTAGTTTTTTAGCTATACGTCAAGCCAGTTTGGAAAATGCAGTTTAGAAGACCATGCCAAACTTCCGCCATTTTTAAAGATGAACCATTTTTTTACATCCCATGTCACAGTCAAAAGTAGTAATAAAACATACCCTAAGTCTCAAAAATTCTGAAGAAATCTTTGCTTTTTACAAAAAATAATGAAAATCAGCAAATTTCTTCGTCGCCTAAAAGTATCTCGCCCCTTAAAAGCATCTAAAGGCGAATTCGAAGAATTTGGATAATTTTAAAGAACTCATATAATTTTGAGTCTGAAGAAATTAGCGTCCTTTGTGGACGGCCGTGGAAATCGAATCCTGTCAAAATCATTTTCATCTATACAGGGTGTCCCTCTTATCCGTGCCACCCGAAATAACTCGGTAATTATCGACGTCACAAAAAAATGTTCCAAACAAAAGTTGTACGGTGTGAAGGGGGCCACAAATGCGACCAATTATTTTTTTATTTCGGTGGAGGCACTGCCGCACAGTGAAGGTCACCTGCACTTTTTTAAATGGAATGGTACATTCGTTTTTCAACCATCTTCTGAAGCACCTCAAGCCGCATAAAAACATTCGGAGGTCAAAGTCGTCCGGGGTCATTCAAGGTCAGTATCGACGATAAGAATCTAAATATCTCGGATCACTACTCAATATTTGGTAGTGATCCGAGATATTTAGATTTGTATTTTATTTTAATAGGTGACCTTGAATGACCTTGAACGACTTTGACCCCCCTGATGTGTTTTATGCGGCTTGAGGTGCTCCACAAGATGGTTGGAAAAAATGTACCATTCTATTTTAAAAAGTGGAGATGACCTTCACAGTGCGTCAGCGCCTCCACCAAAATAAAAAAAATTGGTCGTATTTGATGGTCCCCTTTATACCGTACAACTTTTGTCTGGAACATTTTTTTGTGACGTCGATAATTACCGAGTTACTTCGGGTGGCAGAGATCAGAGGGACACCCTGTATATACATTTATACTCGTATATGTGCGTGTGTGTAGCAGTAGTCAAAAGCCGACTCAAGGTACCTGTTTCTTCGTTTGCGCTGCACTATGCGCTTTTCGGGTACGGGCGACGTGCCCCAGAGTCGTAATTTTCCGTCACGTATACTCTCCCGCCCCCGCTTCTCCTCGAGCTTCCCTCTTGCCGTTACTTCCTCATTGTTTCTCTCTCTCTCTCTCTCTCTCTCTCTCTCTCTCTCTCTCTCTCTCTCTCACACTCTTGCTCTCTCACTCTCTTTTATGGCTACCATACGCCGCGGTACCGCTGTGCCGTGAAATGTAAACGTTCGCCTGCGACGAGCCGGCAAAGTGTTTCTCTTGCAACGCTTGTCTCATCCCGGACGATGAGACGCGAGCTACTGCGAGAGGAGAAAGAGACTCCCCAATGCAGACACTCATATATATATACATATATATATATATGATTTTTTATAATAATGAAAATGAGAAATTAAAAAGAATTTTCGTTGCATTCCAACGATGGAAACTTCAACCCCATATTTCCATAGTGAATTTTTTTCCTCTTTTTTATAAATATCCCATGACAAACGTCCCGAATACTGCTGTTTTGTTTGTACTCTCCACTTCCTAAACAATTGTAATAAGAGGTTCTTTTTGAAAATTACCGTGCGAATACTTTTTCCAATATATATATATATATATATATATATATATATATATATATATATATATAGTGAGTGGAAAAAGTATTCGCACGGTAATTTTCAAAAAGAACCTCTTGCTACAATTGTTTAGGAAGTGGAGAGTACAAACAAAACAGCAGTATTCGGGACGTTTGTCATGGGATATTTATAAAAGAGAGGAAAAAAGTGTTCTATGGAAATATGGGGTTGAAGTTTGCATCGTTGGAATGCAACCAAAATTTTTTTTGATTTCTCATTTTCATTATTATAAAAAATCATATTTTGCAGATTGAGGTTGTAGATTGGTAAATAAAACGTTAAAAAATGTTTGCGTGATTTTCGTAGCTCAAGACTGCCAAAGGAAACTTAACGATATTGAAGTTTGCATCGTTGGAACGCAACGAAAGTTTAGAAGCCGATTTTTTTTGAGTGGATCTTCGCTACGAAAAACACTCAACCATTTTTTAGGATCTTTTTCATAAATCTACAGCCGGAATTTGCAGGATGTAATTTTGGATGACAAAAAAATTGAAAGTTAAAAATGATTTTTCGAATTTTGTGTTGAATTCCAACGATGCAAACTGCAACGTTGTGAAATTTAAGAAAAAAAAAATCATTTTCGTTTTTTTCCAAAGATGCAAACTTCAACGTCATATGGAAATAGCCTGGCAAAAACATTTCGTAGCTGAAATTAGTCATTTTTCATTCAATTTATTTTAGCCAATTTTCATTTGTAATTGCGTAAAGCTCTTATCTGTATCTGACTAACAGCCTGTGCCACTTCAATATTGATTTTCCTCCGTTTTTTCTCTCACCAAGTCGATCAATCATCAATTGCACAACAGACATTGGATGGATCGATTATGGATGACAGTTTTTATATAGTCTCGCACTGGTTATTAAATCGAATAATTTACGCTCTTCTGCATTCACAGTTTTCCCTACGATTTCTTCCATCAATCATCGGTAATGTTGAATTCGTCGCTTTTGGAAAATGTAAACAAATTTGTAGACCTTCGATTTTTTACCACCAATTGTTCTTGAGACCAAAAGGTAGTACCAATAATTTTCCACCTGGTATACCAACGTTTTTGAGTTCTAACATTCTACATTCATCAACATATGGAGTTGAAGTTAGCATCATTAAAACGTGACGTGAAAAATAAAAAATAAAGTATTTTTAGTATAATAAGAAAAGTTTCGTACGGCCGGATACTTTTGAGGAATTTTGAAAATTACGAATACAGCAAACTGCGTATGAAAAAGGTCAATTTTCGCAAAGAAAACGAACCTTTACAAATCATTGTTGCAAATTAAAGTTAAGATTGCAGGCAATAAAACTATAGGGTTGAAGTTTGCATCGTTGGAATGCAACGCAAACTCATTTCAACTTCTTATTACCCAAATTCATATTTTGCAAATTTGTTGCAGATCACTTATCAAGAATCAAGAATCATCGAATGTAGATCAGTAATCAAGAAGGAAATTTAAAAAAAATCCTTTTCGTTGCATTCCAACGATGCAAACTTCAACGTCATATAAAACTGCGCCATAAAAAAATCGTATTTTTATAATTTCATATCATGCGGACCCCTTAATACTCCCCCTCCTTTATACTCTAAGAGTTTCGTACCCAAACATCTGAACCTGACGTAAACGATTCTGCGATTTCTCCTTCTTTTCTTGGAGCCGGTAAAAACTTGGATGTTATCGTATGTTCGTTCTCTGCGTTCCTCCTTCGCGCATTTAAGGTATTCCTTTCGCGGAGGGTTGTATTTTGTGGGCGCACAATAAAAACTGGAATAAGAAATTTCGTACAGATTCAGTAGATTTAGACATATTTTTATATTTTCTCTGAAAAGTTGCGGCTACGAAAATTCTTCTGCTAGTAACATTTTTCTGAATTTTATGATTAATATTTTCTTCAAACATTCGGTAACTCCCTGTTTTTATTGTCGTTACGGAATCTTTAGATTTTTATTACACGCAGTTTATATCAGGCATCTAGAGTTATTTAGGGTATACATTAAAAGTAAAAAAATAATGTACAGTAATAAAAACATCCCGCCGAAAACATTATCGCATGTTTTAGCATATAAAAAATTCTGATATATCGAAAAAAAAATTTTATTTCAATTTAAACAATGGTTTTATAATATTTTTTCAATTCAAATTTACACAAAGTGTGAAATAACGTTTCATGAAATAACCAAGCAAGTTTACTAGAAATGTTGTGAATAAAATTGATAAACCTTAGGAATAACATTTTCCAAACATTTCATTTTTATTTAAAAAATCATATGTCATTATCCGGAGTCATTTAGTATGTAAATGATCATATAGAAATGTGGCCAGCGTGTCATCTTCATGAAGCGCCGTATAAATGAGACGATTTTTACAGTCGTAATTTTTCGTTAAAAGTTCGGTAATTTGGCTTGCAATTTTACCAGTATACTGGAATGTATTTTCTTTGAAGGAATTCTCACTTGATTATGGTGAAGAAATTTTCACTTGCTTATAGACGAAAATCAGTTAAAATTATTAAATATTCGGGTTCGTGAAAGAAATACCTTAATTTTTCAATCTTTCACAATAATACGAGTTATATTTTACAAGCTAATGTTTATTTTCGAACATACCTTTTACCACTTTCTCTTTCGATCAATTTGAGAAAGTGATTTTTGGCTCGATATTTGGGCCCTTAATATACACCGATAGATTTTCTATGTAAATGTGACAGATAACGCAGTCCACACCAAATGGCGATATCGCTTTGTATCGTGATATGCCAGACGCTTGAATGCGCTGGCTCAAATCAAGGGTACGACTTTCGAGGCTGTTCCGCGCACTATGCCGGTCGTTTGAACTTTCTCGAGGCAATCGATGACGCTGTTAACCACGATGTATTCTCAGGCGTCTTGTGCTCTTCGGTTTTCGCCCGCCACGGAACGTCTACACGGACGAGTGATGATGTTTACCGTAGGCACCTTTGTGGCTGCATTATGTGCATATATATATATAGAGGGTGTCCCAGAACTGAATGCGTTCCCTCAAATGGGAGGTGGGGGGTGAAATTCTGTGTCGATTGATATAAGCATGTGCGGGTCTCAGATCAACTCCTGAATTATAATTAATTTTTAAACGCGGGCCAATCAGGTGCGCCCGATGAGCCGGCGTACGACGGTGAGCGACACGCGCGTGCAGTGGTGCCCAGCGGGAGCACCGCACCTACAGGCACCACTGCACGCGCGTATCGCTTACCGACGCCGGCTCATCCGGCGCACCTGATTGGCCCGCCTTAAAAATTTAATAATAATTCAGAGGTTGATCTGAGACCCACACATGCTTATATCAATCGACTCAGAATTTCACCCCCAACCCCCCCATTTCAGGAAACGCATTCAGTTCTGGGACACCTTGTATATAACCATTCCGGATACTTATGTGCGTGTATGCGGCTTTTGGAAAGCCATGTGCCACGAAGTTCTGCACTTTCTCGGAAGACTCGCTCTCGCTTGTTCCTAGATCAACATTGATGTTTTGCAAAGCGTCTGAAACGCCTGCGATATTAGGAACTCGACTGGTGGAAATTATGCGTCGATGTAACGCGACGCAGACGCGCTAGCTGCATCCTAAGTGCATACAGGGTGTCGGGATTGTAGGTTCTGTTATCCCGATAACAGGGCGCATTCGCAGGAAAAAAACAGTCCGCGAAACACGTTGGATACTTCCTCATATTTTTTAAGGGTCTAGTTGTTGTTTTTTATGCCTACTTGTAAAAGTCGAAAAATAACTTTTTCCAAAGCCGATATATTTTGACAGTATATCGTCTTTTAAATGGCCTTAAAAATTTCAAGGTGATCGGATCAAAATTGACAGATTTAGAGGCTGTTATGTTGACGCCCGTCGTAACGCTCGGAGCGTCGTTCGCAACTTTAAACGCTTTTTTTCGAAAGTATGTTTTCAAAGTCGGTGTGCAAAATATCTACAAAACTACGGCTTCGATCTTTCTGAAATTTTTTCGGCTTTTTTTAGATGTCATAATATAGTTTTTTATCGAAGGATTTTTTCACCGATGTATACTTTCGATTTGATGAACGACAAATGCCTATTTTTTCGCAAAAATCAAGAATCAGGACACGCGCCATTAAAAATAAAATTGATTTTTCGGAAATTCCTTCGATTAATCCTAGGATAAAGTAATATACTAACGAAATCTGGTTGATTTTTTTATATTAGATAACATGGCGGTACATCGATCTGTACATAGGCTACAATTCGATTATAATTAGATATTTATACACAAAAAAAATTACAGTGTTTTTCAGATAATACTTTTTCAAATAGCTGATTTTTGTAGAAATTAATCATCACGATTCTCTAAAAAGAAAATCCCAATAATCAGCTTTTTCGCCTGTTACAACTAGACATAACCCATTAATAACAGCAGTCTCGATATGATCACATTTTGCTCAGTTTCGTGAAGTTTTGCGCCAGGCTTTGTCGACTGCTGGCTGATGAAACATAACAATTATGATTTTGACAATTGAATTCGGATAAACGTGCTGTACAAAGTGTTTTGATGCGAAACAAAAATACGAGTATGCATAATTAGACATGATATTGAAGTTTGCATCGTTGGAACGAAGATAATTTTTCTCGAAACGCCAATTTTTTTTTGGCAGAACAAAGCTACGGACAATTTTGTTAAGATCCTCATTAGAGTCCTACAACTTGTAACAAGAATGATTTTGGATAATGATAAAAATGGAGAAAAAAACGAAACGACAAAAAGAAATTCGTGGCATTCCAATGATGCAAACTTCAACAACGTAGTTGGATAGTGTTTTTAAGTTTTCGTCGTTGCAGTACATCGAATCCGCAACAAAAAATAGGCTTGCCAAGCTTGAGTTTTTAAAATAAAAAAAATGATCGATAACAGAAAAAGTTATTATTATTTAAACAAAGTGTGCCACCGTTGCTGCATGGCCGATCGGTGTAGGTAGTTCTAGCAACTAGAGTGATCTCAAATGAAAAATAAAAAAATGTACCTTCTGTGAAATAATACAACTTTTGTATGACCGGATCCTTTTTTGTGGCTAAAAATTATGAAGATGGCAAGCTGTAGAAGAAAGGTTGAGTTTCGACAACAACAAAAACAAGTCTAATCATTTGTTATGATTAAATGGATCAGCATATCAAAAAACCTTAACCTTAATCTGTATCTTCAAGCAGGACACTATCGCTAATGACTTTGTTGCAAATAAAGAAGAACTGGAACGAAAAACTAATCGTTGTCGCAGCTCGACTAGTACCGAGCACGCGTTTCCATATTTGTCAGACTTTTTTTTCTCCCCCGGGAGTGACTCTTTCACAGTCCGTATAGTAACTGCTGTCCGAGTTACCATAGTGTCTCAACTGGGCGGGACGCCCTGTTCACCGGTGCAACGTGAATTTACGTCTGTACGGTAACTCGGGACTTTCATCGCTACATACAGAGTGTCCCAGAACTGAATGCGTTCACTGAACTGGGGGGTTGGGGGTGAAATTCTGAGTCGATTGATATAAGCATGTGTGGGTCTCAGATCAACCCCTGAATTGTTATTAATTTTTAAAGGCGGGCCAGTCAGGTGCGCCGGATGAGCCGGCGTCGGTGAGCGATACGCGCGTGCAGTGGTGCCTGGCGGGAGCACGGCACCTATTAGCTTATCGGGCGCACCTGATTGGCCCGCCTTTAAAAATTAATAATAATTCAGGGGTTGCTCTGAGACCCACACATGCTTATATCAATCGACTCAGAATCTCACCCCCAACCCCCCATTCCAGGGAACGCTTTCAGTTCTGGAACACCCTGTATACGCCTCTTCTCGACCAGTCGCCTAGCCCGCGTTCTGAAAAGGATATCGTCTCTCGCGCGTGCGATATGCGCTCAAACCATCGAGAGCCAGCGTAAAGATTTCACCATAAGCGTGAAACTAATGCGTGAATGTGTGCAGAGGCTCGCGGCACGCGAAACACGATTCAGCGTTTTAAAGTGCGTGCGTTCGATAATGGCTTGACGCGGTTTTGCATTAATGTGTCGATGTAGCGCGTGCGAGAAACGACACAAGAAATATCTCGATTTTCACGCGGACTGAAAAGCACGAGCGCCAAGTGCTTTGAAAGTGTTCGAACAAATGAATGGTGTCGAAGTTTGCATCTTTGAAACGCAACGAAAGTTCATTTTTCTTCCATTTTTCACGTTTCTTTAGCAGATTTAGGGTACGACAATCACGCAAATGTTTTTTTTTCTCATCCTCATTAGAGATCCAGGATTTTTATCTATGAAAATAATACAAATTGCGATAAAAATAAAGAAATGAGAAAAATTTTGAAGAACTTTCGTTGCATTCCAACGATGCAGACTTCAATGTCGTAGGTCGATAGCGCTAGTCGGCAAAACAGAATTTTGGATAAAACGAAAAGAAAGAAGTTTAAAAAATGTTTGCATCCTTATGGAAACCGTGATACCATTTACGGTTATAATTGTAATAATATCATTTATGCACTATGATCGATGTGCCATAACTTTTTCGCTATTTCAATTATTCATAAATACACATGTACGCACACATGTGTGAGCGAGTAGGTATTTATAAATGACTCAAATAACGAATGATGTTGAAGATTCCATCGTTGGAATGCGAAAAAAATGATTCTTTTGTATTCCTTAAATTTCCATTGGCAGATTTGAGCCACGAAAATCACGCAAACACTTTTTGGGATATTTATTTAGCGATGTACAACCTCGATCAACAAAATATGATTTTGGATAATAATGGAAGTAATAAATTGAAAAGAATTTTCGTTGCATTCCAACTATGCAAACTTCAACCCTATAATTCCCACGTTCTATGATAGCGTTCCTACTCAATTTGAGACAACTTCGCGGAATCGCTATACAGCGAATTATACAGGGTGTCCCTCTTATATCGGCCACCCGAAATAACTCGGTAATTATCGACGTTACAAAAAAGTGTTCCAGACAAAAGTTGTACGGTGTGAAGGAGGCCATCAAATGCGACCATTTTTTTTTATTTCGCTGAAGGCGCTGACGCCCATTAATGGTCATCATCACTTTTTTAAATGGAATGGTACATTTTTTTTAACCATCTTGTGGAGCACCTCAAGCCGCATAAAAAACATTCGGAAATTTAAAAAAATTGGTCGCAATTGATGGCCCCCTTCACAACATTGACACTATTTTGTCTGGAACATTTTTTGGTGAAGTCGATAATTACCGAGTTATTTCGGGTTGCAGAGATAGGAGGGACACCCTGTATATGAGGCATTCTTCATCAACTAGGCCACTTTTTTTTAACCTCCCCAATTTTTTTTTTATTTTCCAGTTCGAAATCTTAGTCAAAAGGAACGTCTGTGATTTTTAAAGATTTTCTTAGGCGTCCGTTCAGGATTTTTAATTCTTCATTACGAACACTGTATCCGAAAAGATATTTATCAAACAAACAAAAAACATAAGAATAAAAACTTCTTATTTTTTCCGCTTTATAGAAAAAAATCAAAATCATAATTTTTCTGCATTGAGAAAATTGAAAATTGGCAAAAAAATGAGAATTTTTTTAATAACACACTTTCGATTTTGAAATCGAAGATGTGTTATTAGGTTTAAAAACATGTTATTCTCATTTTTTTGTCAAATTTCAATTTTCTCAATGCAGAAAAATTATGATTTTCATTTTTTTCGATGAAGCGGATAAAATACAAAGTTTTTATGCTTATGTTTTTTTTTGTTTGATGAATATTTTTTCGGATACAGTGTTCGTAATGGAAAATTGAAAATCCTGAACTGACGCATAAAAAAAAATTTTTAAATCACGGACGTTCCTTTTGACTAATATTTAAAACTGTCAGATTTTGAAAAAAATTGGAGACGTTAAAAAAAACGTGGCACAGTTGACGAAGAATGCCTCATATACGCATACACACGGATTCATATGAGATATTCTTGCACGAGAATATTGTTGCGTATCTTTTGGGTGCATTGTTCCCAGAAACCCTTCACAATATTATGTACGTACGCGCACGTATCAGAACTCGTGAACAGCGAAGGCTTCTCGTGCAATAATAGGATGCATGCTCGGATTCATTACATCCGGATAGCGCACATTCTTGTGCGGTCCAGAGCCTGCCGCGTGTACAAACATTTATGCGTGCGCGCGGTATTCATTTTATGCACGGCTCCGTGCACAAATGTTGCGAGACGTCAGGCGTATCATCCGCGCCGCCCATGTAGAGGTTGCCATGAGTTGCCCAATGTTACGATCAGGCCAATATTGGGACCATCGTATAAGCCAACAAAAGAGAAATCATATTGGCCCATTACTGTTCCGCTCTAAACGGAAAAACTGGCACAATATCGGCCCATCGTTTGAAACCAATAAATAGCCGTGATGGTTGAACTATATTTGCCAATTTAAAAACTGGTAATGCTAAAATACGAGCAATTACATTGGCCCATTATTGTCCCGTTATAAATTGAGAACCGGCAGAATATCGGCCCATTAATAAGATTATCCTGGCCCATCTTTCAAAACCAATAAGCAGGAGTGATAGTTGAACTAAATTTGCCAATCGTAAAATACTGGCTATTACATTGGCTCATTATTGTCTCGTTCTAAATTGAAAACCGACACAATATCGGCCCATAGTTCAAACCTATCATGGCCCATCTTTTAAATTCATTAAACAGTCATGATAGATAAACAATATTTGCCAATTTTTAAACTGGTGATGCTGAAGTACTGCCAATTACATTGGCCCATTATTGTTCCGTTATAAATTGAGAACTGGCACAATGTCAACCTATTACTAAAACCTATCCGGGCCCATCTGTTAAAACCAATAAACAGCCGTGATAGTTCATCGAAATCTGCCAATTAAAAAACTGGCAATGCTAAAATACTGGAAATTACATTTAATTAATCTAAGCCCTTTATTGGCTAAGTGGGTCAGACCAGACCTGCTTTTATTTTATTTAAGCCTTGGGTTATTCATTATCTGTATATTGTGCCAGAATAGGCAAATAACTGGCACGTCATATATTAATCGTCTATATTTTGTAGTTCCGTTTTTGTAATCAAGTCTTGGCCTATTATTGGCATTTGTGAATGACCCACATAAGTAAGTAAAATATGCCAAATTTGAAACCTGTCATGTACGCAAATCACAATTTATTTCAAGGTTATTCCATGAAATATGTATCCATGAGGACCAATCTCGTGCCAATCTTGGCCCGATATAGGTTGAATATTTATCACGCACCCAAACAAACCCAAACAAACTCACGGCCCAATATTCTAGAAAGACTAACTTCTACATAGACCAACGGTGAAGGCTCATCATGGAGCCAGTGGTCAATTTCTACATAGGCCCTTTAAGAGGGCCCACATAGGGTCAAGTGCAATCACCAACATTGACGCTACAATGAATTAAATCATTGGCCCAATAATTGTTGGCTCTGTTGGCCGATATCGGGCCGTTCTTATCATTTCTACAAAGGCACCTCATTGGTAAATACTCACGGCCCAATATTCTAGAAAGGCTAACTGTAAAGGCCCATCCCAGGCCCAACGGTCAATCTCTACATGGGACGTACGAAATTTCTGATTAATCGAAAACTTTTCATTTTATGAGCAGTTTTATACGAATTTTTTCACTGCAAATTCTTCACTCGAATTTCTTAAGTTCAAATACCTACAACTTTTGAATAAAACAATATTTTTTAAATTCCGTACGTACTTCTCTAGGTATTCTAATGTAGATCGACGAGAATTTTTTTTTGTTCTGCGTAAAAAATTGTGGATGCTAAATGTCACGCCGCGGAGCGCCTAAAAAAAGATAACAAAAGAAAATATTAGTAGTCGGCCATTTGGTACATCGAAAAAAAAAAATTTAACAGCTTGATATCCATACTAAATACATGTGTAATTAATTTTGTGAGTGAATCACTTTTTCATACGAAAAAAAATGTTAAATTCGCACATCATTTTATACTCGTTATTGTGGCCTAACCCCTTAAGGGCTTACATACACCTGAGTAGGTAAAAAATATCGATTTCTCAAAAACGTGCCCATTCGAAAGTACTATCCTTTGAGTGTCTACCCTGAAAATTTCATAAGGAAATTGACAGTAATGTCAAAGTTATAGCGTTTTGTAACTGACCGGGCGAGCAACGACTAACGCCCAGAGCAAACTTTAAACGCGTTTTACTCGAAACAGTGTTTTCCAAATTGCTACCAGAAATATCTCCGCAACTACTGGACCGATCGGGATCAAGTTTTGCACAGTTATGCTTCACACAATAATGTAGTACTTATTGAGCCGTTTTTTCGATACCTGGCATAGTTTTTTTCATCATAAGTACTGAAGAATTTTGAGGCGAAAAATCGCCTGTTTATTCCAGTCACTGCCACGACCCGAAAAAAATAATTTTTTAAATTCCGGCTCGATAAGTACTCGTTTCATCTATCTACTGTGAGAAACAAATATTTTTTCAAATATTTTTATCTTTAGATAAAAAATGGCAGAGGCACGTCTGGTACCGCAAACGATGTCAACAAAAACACGTCCCAGGAAAACGACTGTTTTCCCGTTTGAAATTTTTTAACCAAATTTTCACACAATGGAGATAAAATGTCATACTTTAAAATGTATGTCATGGTTGTTCAATAAAATTCAGTTTTATACACAAAAAAAATCTTAAATATAACCTTACTTTTAGCCGTCTCAGATGTATGTAAGCCCTTAACGGGAAGATTTCTTCACCATATTTTAGACTTGGGGTATGTTTTATTACCACTTTTGGCTATTAAATGGTACTTTTTTAAACTTATTCTTTAAAACGGCGGAGGTACGTCGCGGTCTTCTGAACGGGTTGCGGCGGATATTGTCGCAGACGGCGTGGCACGTAGGGTCGGTGGGATTGATAAAAAAAAAATCATAGAAGATTTTTCTTTTATTAACCCTTATACACAGAATATAAACCAAGAACAAGTGAGAAATGTTGAAAATCGATGAAATGGCACGCTTTGAAACAAAAAGATTGAGTTTTCCGAAAAAAATTGCTACATTTTTCAATAAAAAATGCTTTTTTTTTTAATTTTCGAAAACATTTAGGGTCATGTTTTAGACAGTAAGGTTAGGAAGATTTATACCAAATTTCATCAGAATCGGTCGAGTAGTTTTTTAGCTATACGTCACGCCAGTTTTGACAATGCAGGTTAGAAGATCGTGCCCCACTTTCGCCATTTTTTAAGATTAATATAAAAAAATATCACGTAACAGTCAAAAGTAGTAATAAAATATACCCTAAGTATCAAAAATGGTGAAGGAATCTTTCTTTGAAAAAAAATCTACAAAATCCGAAAAAAAATTCCTCGTCTAAAGGTATCTTCGTCCTTAAAGTTCGACCGGAATGCAAAATCGAGCATACAGAGTGCTGTACCTACGTGTACTAATTTCAAACGCTGCTAATACGTATCGCGTGCTCCTTATAAAGCCTCGAGTGCATTGCGAGCGAAAAATCGTAAATTTCTCGCCTATCGTGTCGACAATCTACGCTCGTATACGCGACCAATTTCCTATTTATTCGTAAAATGTATGCGTTTATCCGCCGTGCGCTATCAGACTGTAGTTGGAGAATAAGAAGTGACGATGGAGAAAATAAGTCGCCGGAAAAGAGCTCGCGACGGGGTGACTATTGTAAGGTGGCCAGGTAGTTTTTCAAGAGTGTTGGGGGAGATTTTTCGACTGACAAGGAACATCACTTAAGGCCTTAGGCCACTCTGGAGGTCGAAAAGATAGGCTTTTTGGTTTTTTTTTTCAGAAAAACTACAAAATAAATCGAGATTACAAAAAAATGGTGTTTATCATACGTATCAGTAACTATATACAATTATTTTTTTGAAGCGATTAATTTCAAAATGGCGGCTGTGCAGTGTTCTTGCGATGACGTCCCCGTTTTTCCAGGGTCCTCGTCCGGACAAAAAGCTCCTGTAATTTTTGAATTATAATGAGCCAATAATTTTTTTTTCGATTATATATAATAACTGCTAAGAAGTACATAGGATTTTTTTCGATATATTGATTTTTGGCCAAATGGCGCACTTCTAAAGTGGAAAGTGAAAAATTTGTCTAAAAAATTGTTAGATAATTGTTAACAAATGAACTATGCAATATAAAAAACAATCCTACGTACTTCCATAGACAATGTCTTTTTCAAGATATATTCAACATTTCAAGTCAATTGGTTGAAAATTGTCCGAGGTATGTTTCTGGCCAACTTAAAAAATGCAATTTTGAGATAAACGCGTTTGAATTTTTGAGTAGTAGAAAATCATGAATAATTTTGCGATACCTTTAATCTGCGATGCCTGCACCATACAACTGGCCTTCCATATTATCGTCCTGCTCTTGCTCTTCTTTCCTGCTTGATGAAAAAGAATCGATTTTTCGATTATTCTAGAGTGGCTTAATCCCTGAAGGGAGGACACCACGGTAAAATTTTCGAAAAATCGCTTTTTTGGAAACACTTTAAAATAAATCCTTTGAACCTTCAAAAATATGATGCACATTCGTTTATAGCTGAAAAAAACAGCTTTAAAGTGGTTTTCGAGCTATTTTTGAAAGGAGTCTTCGAGCGCTGAAAAGCGCCTCCGGCGATGCCAGCAACACCAAATTCCGTCCAAAAATTTGACCCTGAAGTAAAAACCGTTCCTAACGAGGATCAAGTAACCCACCGACTCAAGAAGCTCCCACGCTTCGCCAAATTCACTCGTGCATTTGTTTCCTAGCGGGTACCTAAAACTTCAAATACGTCTTTCTCAAAACCGTGTTTTTTAAATCGGCACGCAGCAGAAGTCGAAAAATGTTCGTCCAATCGACTTGAAATTTCAACTGTAGCTTCTTAGATTGCTTTAACTGTTAAGGCTTTAACTGTTAAGGTATACGCGCTTTCGCCGATTTTCGAAGGTATTTTTCTGGACGCGGTTAAAAAAAAATGACGCATATATTGACAACACTGTCTTACCGATCATTTATGCACATGGTTAAGTATATGTAAAAAAATCAGAAATATTAACAAATGGCGGAGATATAACATAATAAAGAAATGATTTTTTTTGCGCACGCGTTGATGGTGAAATTTATCGACATCGATGTGGGTGTCTGAAAAAAAATGAATATATTTATAATTGCATAATGAATGTATCTTCAGTGTGAACCAACAATATTATTAAAAAAAATATATTATAATAAAAATTCGAAACTTAACATTTTTTACTCAATTTTCTGTCGGTATGTTATTTTTTATATTTTTTTGTGTCATTGGAATTTTTGTTTCTGTGGTTCATACGATAGGTGATGATACTAAGAATATGTTGTAAAAATTTCAAAGCGATCTGAACCTTCGTTGAAGAGTTAGAACTTTCACAAGGTTCAAAAAAGTGAATCGTGGAAAAACGGCTTTGAAGTTGGCGGTCGGGCGCGCCGCGCGGTATCTATTATAAATGCAACCTTATCTTATTTAATATCATCCTGGATTTTTTCAATTCTGTAAAGCTTGAAATATTCCTAACCGTTCAGGCTAATGGAATAAAAAATAATAAAAAAATGACAAATTTTGAAATTCTTCGCGTATATAAGGTCTTAAGTAGGAGCACTTTTTTCGATTAATCGAAAACTTTAAAAACACTTTTTCTATGAAAATTATAATCGAAAAAACGAACTTTTTTTCAAACTCGGCTCTATTTTTGTTTCATTATTTTTTAATTTCCCCCGTACTTGACTGCTAAAAGTAGTATAATTGACGAAAATAGCACTCTTAGTTCCAGGATTAAATTTACGACAGTTCTACTGCGTGCCGCGTTATTTTGTATTCTTTTGACAAATAGATTTTTTTACATACTTAATCATATATCTAATAATGCCTAAAAGTCCTTTTTACCATGTATTTTGTTATTTTTTTTTATTCCAAAGAAATCGGTCGGAAATGGGCGGTTACAGTGGTGTCCTCCCTTAAGGAGTTACGTGGGTTTCGAAGCCAAAGAAATAAATTTTCCCTATTTTCTAAAAAATATAATAAATAAATTATTTCATTTAAAATGTTAAGAACATAAAAGAGCAACATTTAAACAGTATTTTAAAAAATGCATCCAAAAATTTGGTAAATTCAGCCGGTGGGACCTGGTTTCCGGAGACCCCTAAAAAGTGTCCTCGTGGTGGTCAGGATAACTCATGATAGCCTTATCTGAAATTAAAAAACCAATTTTTTTCTGTTAGTAGATAAGTATAGCTCGTGATTGAACGAAGAATTAAAAAAAAAATGAAATTTAAGTTTTTGGCAGAGTTGTATACAAAATAGTTCAATTTTTGGTACGATTTACACTACGTATAGCCTTGTAAAATTAGTTGTAATCGAATAAAAAAAAACCTTCGGTCAATCACTAGTCAATGCTATTTTGAAGAAGTGTGCATCATTTCAATAAGATCGGTGCATTAGTTTTTGAGAAATCGTGTCCACCGACTTCAAAAATAGTGTTTTGAGAAAAATGCGATATACCTGCGTCGCTCCCGGCCGGTCTTTCGAAATGGAGAGAATTCTCAAAGGCTCTCTCTCTCCTAGACTTGCTTTGGGAGAATATTCTAGACATATTGTACTATTAGATAATAAAATTTAAAAAAAATGGATTTTTTGAAATTTTGAAACCCACGTAACTCCTTAAGTGTTTGCTTTCGATTTTGTTGAAACTCATATATGTGATAGAGCATTGAAAACTATGGGAGACGTATTTTTTGTTATCGGCGGAAAGAGGGTTTTAAGGGGGGAAACCACCCGTCAAAGAAAGGCAAATAGGGATAAGGTAGGTAGCATTTGTGCCGTCTATGACGTTGCCATGTTTGTCCAACCAAATATTTTGCGTGATTGATTTTCGCACAGATTCGCGATAAAAAACATTAATAATTTTATAACGTTGGTGTGAATCCTCATTTTCACGGTGCCAATTCCTAGTCCGATAACTAGTCGAACCGTACCTATTTTTCAGTTCTGTGGTAGCATTTTTTTAGCAGATATGAATAATGTACTGAAAAATGGTCGGAAGGTTTCCACAAGTGAAATGTAATTAGCCCACGAAGCACGTCGAAATTCCGTTTTTTTTCTTCTAAAAAACTACACTTCGCGGATCGTACCCGACCTCCACAGGATGATCAGCAAAGGTTTTATATACTCCCAGAAAAAAAAATCAGCTCGATGGTAGCATTTTGACTTGGCTTCATAAAAACCTTGAAAAAAGTTTTTTTTAGCAGTGTTTTGTATTTGGAATTCAATTATCTTAATTATGCTCAACCCAAATACGAATTTTGATTTTTTTTCACAATTCTCAATTTTTCCTGGCGAACACTACTCATCACAAAAATACGCTTTATTTTTTTTCGAAGTGGACTCGAAAAACCATTAAATGTCATATTTTTCTCGGTCGCAGAATCTCTACGCCAGGCCCTTAAAAACTAGTAAAAGAATAAAACGAGCATCATTCGAAAATGGGAGTAAGGCTCCGTCTCCCTCTTTTTGCGCTGCACTACAACTATGATTGTTCGCTTCCCGTTGCCAATATCCTTATTACTGGCCCCCGGTACTGACCATCACTCAACACGCTCAATCACTTTGCCCCGCCTAATTAACGTATGTACGTTTACATGCGAATGCAGAGCTCGCGCGCGGTGTCGTGCAGGGAAAAAAATTGATTCAGTGATCCGAGACAATCCAATATCCACGATAATAATTGGGTATCACCTCTGGTATGTTTCGTCCAAAGTACAACCACTTACAACACGCTTACGTTGTACAATCCACTTTCTTATTTTCTCCAGAACGATCTCCCCGTAAGTCTGAAGGAAGATGTCAAATTTAAATACCAGGTATGAGGTAGTAGATGGAAGAACGAATCTGCGCAATACACGCGAGATTCGTTGCCTGTATGAAATTGTCGTTCATTGGATCGTCTTTCTGTATTCTTTTACTTGTGCCACTTTGTCTCTATACTTGATGATAATTCTGATATTGCATTACGCTGATGTTTGCATCATGGAAATGTGATGGAAATACATATTTTTGATTGCACAAAGTCACTTAAATGTTTCTTCTAGGATGCTTGTTGGAGGTCTACGAGCCAAATCTGAAAAATATATTTTGGTTTATAATGACAGCGAACAAAGTAAATTACCTTCAAGTTTGTATCGTTAGAATGCCATGAATATATTTTTCGTTTGATTTCCTAAATCGTCTTTGGTAAGTCTGAGCTACAAATCTCTCTCTCTCTCTCTCTCTCTCTCTCTCTCTCTCTCTCTCTCTCACACACACACACACACACGTGCATTTTTTAAGGTTCGTATCCAGCGATCAACGACCTAAATCCGCGAGATATGATTTTAGATCATAATGAAAATAATCAATTAAAATGAATTTTCGTTGCATTCCGTTGATCCAAACTTCATGGTATTAAAGTTTGCAACGAATGTTCTTTATATTTTTATTGCTCATTTCTATCATTCTACATACATTTTTTTTTGCGGACTCAGATAATCGATTTCTAAATACGCAATTTGAAAAGTAGTTGGGCTATTGTCGTGGCTAAGATAGACGAAAATAAATTTGAGCAATTAAAAATGAATCGTCTTCGTTGGATGCCAACGATGCAAATTTCAATCTCGTCAAACTTCGTGCCAGTATTTGCTAACGACTACGTACTTTTGTAGAATTACTCCTCTCAAAATTAAAATTCTCCTTTCGGATCTTAGAATTTTTCTTTTTGAAATAATTCTACAAATGTCAATTGACATCTATTAATAACAATTCAATAAATTTATAATGAAGAGAAGATAATACCAAGAGCCATTGACAGTAGTCGATATCAAGCGGTGCAAGGCTCGGCCAATACTTGGATGGGCGATCGCTCAACCTCGAACTGGCTTATGCGCCAACTGGGAGGCAGTTTTACCGAATTTCCGACGAGTTGTAGGGTAAAGCCACAGTAGAATTTGAAAAAAAATCGATTTTTTTCCCGCTAGAACGGTGCTTTATCATCATAAGAATAAGTTACTATTCGCTTTATAGCAAGAACACTTGTTTTCACTGACTTGAGCGTATAACGTGGCACGGCCAGAGGCATATGTAAAACTTTAAACGCGTTTTTCTTGAAACAGCTTGTTTCCAATTGGCGCGACAAACAACTTCAACAATTTTCACTCGATTTACTTTAAATTTAAAAGTTATGTTTCTAATTGCATTGCGCAGAGAAGTACGTACGGAATTTCTGATTAATCGAAAACTTTTCATTTTATGAGCAGTTTTGTACGAAATTTTTCACGGAAAATTCATTCCTGTAACTACAACAACATTCAAATACCTACATCTTTTCTTCTTTTGAATAAAACAATATTTTTTAATTCCGTACGTACTTCTCTAGATATTCTAATGTAGATTGGCGAGAATTTTCTTTTGTTCTGGGAAAATTGTGGATGCTAAACGTCACGCCGCTGAGCGCCTAAAAAAAAAGATAACAAAATAAAATATTAGTAGTCGGCGATTTTGTACATCGAAAAAAAAAACATATTTTTTCTAACAGCTTGATATTCATACGAAATAGATGTGTAATTAATTTTATGAGTGAATCACTTTTTACTGTGGCCTAGCCCCTTAAAACAATTGAGCCCTTAACATCCTTATAGCCGTATCGGCTCAGGTTTTCCAGTTTCCCTGTGCCCTCGTGTGAGCTAAAAGCGGAAGCACCATTCAAAGACAAAATGTTAAAAGTCTGTCGAAAATTGACGTATGTACAATTTGAATTTTTTAACCTCCGTGATGTTTCCACACGTTTGACTAAATTTAAGGGGTCAGTCCACTTTGAAAATTTCGAAAAAATCGAAAGCAAGCACGACTTGAAGAAATCGCCGATGATGAGCAATCAGAAGGGATTTTGTACGGTGCAGGAATTGCCGATTGAGTTTGGGTAAGAGTTTTTCATAGTATAAACTTCGAACGCGTTTTTCTCGCAACAACGTTTTCAAAATCTAGCTCCATCGTATCTCTAAAACTAATAAACCGATTCTCTCGAAATTTGAAGCACATATTGTAAACATGATTTGCAACAAGATGACCCTCGATGGTTTTAAAATTTTGATTTTTTGCTCTTTTTTTTGCGAAAAAACGCGTTTTTTTTACTTTTTTTCGTTTTTCATCTGCCATTTTTTTATTTTTTGATAAAACTTTACATCCGAGGGTCATTTTGAAGCTGGTGTCATACTGAATGAAGTGATGAAGCTACCTAGCCCATTTATGAGGCGTTTCGTTAAACTATAGTTTTTGTACTTAAAAATGAAAAAAAATGAATTAATTTTTTTTTAAATGTATTCCAAGACTTTATTTATTAAGCCCAACAACTTTGATATTCATATTTCTTATAAAATCCTCAAAAAAAATCGCGACAATAGCCTTTTTTTCGTGGCTCCAAACTGGACTGGCCCCTTAATTGGGTCATTTTTATTTCAATAAAAATCTTCTTTGTTTCGCGTGTAAACAACGAGACTAACCGTGTGCAAATCGCTTGGAAATGCAGCTCTGCAGTTTATACGCAATGATGCTCCGGCGTTTGCGCTTGCAGAAGGGATAACCTTCGTTCCACAGTTTCTCCTCGAGTATCTCTCCATCGGGTATACTGCACATCGCCTAATTAATGTTTGATTAAGTCGCGATTAGCCGTACTTACGGTATTCACGATTGATTATCCGGCTGTATTGCATATCTGGCCGGGCCGGCCGTAGCGAGTACGACTCTCTCTCTCTCTCTCTCTCTCTCTCTCTAGTGCTCTCCCCAGTTGTGAGTGCGCAATCCACCTTCTCCGAAGGCTCACGTACCTCACACAATTAGCGAGATGCGCTTACGCAAAGATCTACGAGGTAGCGAATTCTCGGCCCATTATCGTTCCCCAACAGACACTATTGCAGTGAAACCCGCACCGGACTCATCTCGAAGTTCCTCAATTAATAATAACTAACAAACAAGACCAGTTTTAACCGTTAATTCTCGTATTTATCTCTCTCTTTCTTCTCGCATAATCACCGAAGAGGCAATTTAAGAGGAATTAAATATTGTGCGTTCCTTAGATCTTTGCTTGAGTAACGTAGTTTTGTAATTTCTCTGAGACGTTCAATCTGATAGAAAAAATGAGCCTTTCGTATCTTTAAAGAAGGATAACAGTATGATGGGTTGAAATAGGTCGTTTATTCCGAATTTTTTTCTCTACTAGATTATTTATTTCGGATTTGGAAAAAAAAGGTATGACATTGAGCACACATTAAACTTATTTCGTGTAAATTCTTATTTGACAGAATTTCAAATTAACAATGTTATTGAGGAAATTAGAGCCTCTGTATAAAAAATGTGGTCCAACGGTCGGATCGATAAGTTGACAATGGTTGGTCTAAAAATGATAATAAAAAAGTTTTATAATCGATATAAATGTAGTTCTCGGTGTACGTAGACGTTTTTCGAAAGAAAAAAATATCACGAAATGGCGAGTGTTAAAAAATGCAATTTTGGCGCAACTTTTACTTATATTCGAGGGCTTAAAAAAATACTAAATTGAAAAAAAAACGTCACCTACAATGATAGCTACCGCAATTATGGAAATTTTCGGTTTTTTTTTTTGTAATTGAATATCGATAATTATAGCTGGATTTATGATTTCGGCCAGGTCGAGAAAAACGCGATTGAAAGTTTTAGTATACGTAAATCGTTGCGCTGCCTGCTCTGATTAAATCGTCGGTAATTTCGTAAATTTTCAATATTTTGGCTTGAACATTTTTTTACATATTCGTGAATATGTACACTACCGGCGAAAAGTTTCCGGAACGATTTTTTATGCCACTTCGCCGATAGTTGACACAAATGAATGCAATAAACAGCATCTTGAAGGGGAGGAATTCACCTTTATTCCTTTAAAAAAAATTTCAACTATTTTTTTAACGACTTGTGCCTTTTTTCGAAAACCACCATTTTTCGCCTTTTTTTGTTCCTTTTCCGGTGGACCCCGTTTACAGACAACATTTTTTATGCATTTCGTTGACCTGGATAATAAAGGGGGAAGCTCAAGCTTCAATTTTGTTTTCTTTTAATGCTTCGTACGATTTCTTTTTCTAAAGGTGTCTTGATTTTTTTTTTAAGAGACAATTTGAAAAATAACGTGTAACGCGGAAATGACAAGGATTCAAGGAAAACCTCGAGATGGTAAAAAGTTGAATCGGTTTTCGTTAAGTTCGCGAGAATTTTTTCAGATTTTTTTTTCAGAACCTTTTTTTTATACCTATTTTCGGTAAAAATTATATGATTTAATTAACGTAACTCGAGAACTAAGGCGTTTGTGATATAATTTCAAGAGAGGAAAAATTGTATTTTTCTATTTTCAATGGAATATCATTATTTCAGATTTTTTCGACATTTTTCCCCCTTAAAACCTTATAGTTTTCTAGTCACGTCAATCGATTGATTTCAAACGATTCTAGTGCGTTGAAAATAGAAAACTACAATACAACTTGGAATGCAACGAAATTATTTCTCCGCATTTACCAAATTTTCTTTGACAGATTCAAGCGATGAAGATCACGCGAACGTTGTTTAGGATTATTGAGCTATCTACAATATGAATCTACAAGATATGATTTTCGATTACAATAAAATAAGGAATTGAAAAGAATTTTTGTTGCACACCAACTATGCAAACTTGAATCTCATTATTATTTCCCACATTCCATTTTCGCACATTCCACATTTACCGCATTATGCCATTTTCCCCATTCTTTTACCCAGGTAGGGAATCAAAAGGCTGACGATGGAAACAAACTTGTGCGAGCCTTGTTTCATCGAGCCTGAGTGAGACAGACCTGGGCCAGGTTTCATTGCATCGTTTGGAGCAGCCTGGAACCAAGACTGGCTGCTTCGCCTAAACTCAGGGTTATTTCAAGCTTTATTCAGCCGGTGAATTTTAAGGCTAAAAAATCAAGGCTGGATGCAGGCTTGTTTCAGGTTGTGATAAAATAAAATAAATTTGAAATGATATGTTTTCTGTACTTTTATGAAAAAAAAAATAGCAATACATTTGTCGGGTGCGAAGGCACGAAAAACGAAAGCGAAGGAGGCAGCTCAGAACATTCAAACATATTCTCTTATCGATATTTATGAGGTACACAAAAAAGTTTTTTTCTCGTCACACACAGATTTCGTATATACTCACTCTCTGGAGTTTGCGTACACTCTGTGTATTACGTGTCCCATTAACAATAAATAAAATAAAGTATTGTGTTTAAAATATTTTTTATATATTTTTTATAACAAATAATATAATGAATAATAAATATATATAATAAATAAAATGAATTCTTGACAAATTTATTAAATTTACCCCAATGTAGAATATAGAAAACTAAAAACAGGCCTCATATAGCCTCGAGAAGAGTTTGGGATAAGCCTGGTCATCAATGCTCGTGAAGACTTCATTAAGGCTCGTTTTGAACCTTGTTGTTTCGTCGTTTCAGGCTTAGTACAGGCTTTTCTACCAGCCTTTGGTGTGCGAGAGCCTGAAACCGCGTTATTATTCAGAGGTTCAGCGAGGCCTGAAATCAGGCTGGTGCTCAGCCTGAATTTAAAAATGTGAGCCTTGTTTCAGAGCTTGGCGAGCCCTTTTTTCATCGTCAATTCCTACCTGGATAGTAGATTCAGTCTGCAAAAAATACCCAAAAGTTTTCTCGGTTCCTTACCAAAAATCTGCCATCGAAATATAGAAAAATAATAATTAAATGCTTGTAATGAACAAAAAAAAAATCCGAAACTTAACACCAACTTTTCGTCGTGTCGCAACGATGTAAACTCCAATATTGTAAGATTTATATGAAGGAAAAATATTATTTCGGCATATCTGAAGTCTCTATCGCGGCTGGATAGATTCCGGAAAGAGTCGCCCTTAAGTCCCATAGGACATCCTGAACTTTCCTCTTTTTTTTTACTTTCTCTCCCTCATCTCTCTATGTCCCTCTCGGCGCTCCTGGCTCTGTCGCAGTGACTTCCGTACTCTTGCGTTCTCGAAAATCCAATTTTCCTCCTTCGCCTGGAGGAGATTTTTTTCATCCCTTGCCCTTACCTCCGGACTCGCCGTGGCTGTACTGTATATACAACTGTACACCGCATGTCGTCTCATTTGGTCAGACACACTCTCGTTCTCTCACTTCCTTTATCGTTGTCCTTCTCGACTCGAAATCCAATCTGGGACCGTTAAACTTTTGCAAGGCCGGTGCCCAGAGGAAAGTGAGAAAAATTTCACCTCGCGAAGGGAAACACCCCCTCCCAACACACATGGACTTGTGCTCTCTATCCAGCTCGAGGATTGCAATGCGGAGCTTTGCTGATTGTTGTCAACGACTTTTCCCGCAAAGCTCGATCGTACGAATAAAGCGACACGGTTATTACTATTATTGCAACCATAATTCTCTTTTTTTCTCCGTTTTTGTTAGCATCAAGAATTTTATCCTGCGAATGAGCGGATTTCGGATTGGAATCCTAAAGAAATGTCTGAGTGGCTTTCGCAGCCCGAATTTGCCAAAACAAAGTTTGGGCGTCTAAACTCGCGTTGCGTTTCAACGATGAAAACTTCAACATCGTGAAGGTGGTTCGGAAGAAACATTTAAAAAATCGACTAACGTTTAATCGCCTATTTTTTGTGAGAAAGAGTAGTTGGTCATTAAGGGAAGGGTAGGCGTTTCAGCGTGAAAAAAAAACACTTTTTTGCGATTTTTTTTCATCTATATGGATAGAGTAAATTTATTGAAACCTTTTGTACATTGTTAAGTGTCATTTCAAGAACATTCCGTGAAATTTGTACGCGAAAATATCCACAAACAAGCCGGTGACAAAGCTTTTCCAAGAACGCCTTTGGAAAAACACGATTTGCGGTGTTCACTGTAGCTCAGCTAGAAATTATCTGAAATCAAGTACCATTGAAATTTAGTCAAAGTATCATCAAATCCTCCCCCCAACGGTCTTTGATAATTTTATTTTTTCATTTCTATATTTTTGATGGTCATGTAAAGTGAAAAGTGCTATTTTTCACGAAAAATTCCGCCATTTTGGGGGTGGAAAAGCCCCTGAATGTAAAAAAAGTCTCAAACTAACCGTTGGGGGGAGGTATTTTATATGTAGAAAGTGTGTACCAAGTTTGAAATAAATCGGTCATGTAGTTTTCAAATGGCAGCGAACACGGACTTTGAAAAAGTGGTTTCGAGAAAAACGCGTTTGAAGTTTAGGGAAGTCGGAGCTACGGTGTTAGAGGAGCGGGACTAAATAGTCAATAAGTTCGAGAGTTTTGCTCTGATTGACGTGAAATTTTGGGATTACATTCTTGAAATGTTTAACTATAGGAAAAGACAAAAAAATCGATTTTTCAACAGTGCAAACCCCTACCCTCCACTTAACCACGTTGAAATGAAACATTTAAGCCACTCCACCATACCATTCCCGAGATATGAACGTTAACAGGTGGCTTAAGATACACGCACTCAAACGTAACCTCCGAAAAACTTACCGGAAATGATAACTTTACGTAAAATTTAGTCGTTTGACCCAACAAACAAAACTTCTTATTTGGATCTTCGATTAAGGCCTTACGCCACAGTAACGGGTATAAAATCATTTGCGAATTTACCAATTTTTTTTCGTATGAAAATGTGATTCACTCATAACATTAATTACGGATCTATTTAGTATGAATATCGAGCTGTTAGTGAATATATATATTTTTTTTTCGATGTACAAAATGGCTGACTACTCGAAACGTCTCGAAACAGCTTTTTGGCAATTGGCGTGACAAATAACTTCAACAATTTTCACTCGATTTACTTCAAATTTAAAAGTTATGTTCCTAATTGCATTTCGCAGAGAAGTACGTACGGAATTTCTGATTAATCGAAAACTTTTCTTTTTGTGAGCAGTTTATGAGCACTGATAACGAAATTTTTCACTGAAAATTCATTTCTCAAGTTCAAATACCTACAACTTTTGAATAAAACAATATTTTTTAAATTCCGTACGTACTTCTCTAGGTATTCTAATGTAGATTGACGAGAATTTCGTTTTTTGTTCTAGGTAAAAAATTGTGGATTCGAAATGTCACGCCGCGGAGCGCCTAAAAAAAGATAACAAAAGAAAATATTCGTAGTCGGCCATTTTGTACATCGAAAAAAAATATATATATATTTTTTCTAACAGCTGGATATTCATACTAAATAGATGTGTAATTAATTTTATGAGTAAATAACTTTTTTATACGAAAAAAAATGTTAAATTGGCACATGATTTTATACACGTTACTGTGGCCTAAGGCTTTAATACGGAATTTACCTGCGAAAATTGTTGCTGATCCACCGTGTAATTTTTTCACAATCACTTATTAAATTTTGCTATGCGGCATCTGTCTCTCTCTCTCTCTAAACGGTGATCGGAGCTTCGGCTGTGATTGCTAGGCGAAATTCCTAGACGGCAATTCACGCAAAATGCGATATGAATATCGCCGAAAGCCTACGATGCAGATCATGCTGAATACAATAAGAATAGAATAAAAGTAATATTAAAACGAAGGATAAAAAATGAATAAAAATTTGTTGATTGTAGATGTTAATTTTTTTTAAATTGATCATTTCGTATACAAATATACGTATAAAGAACGGCTGTAAACATTTTTATTTCGAAAACTTTAAAATTACTTTCGGTTTTTGTTCTGTATATTTACCCGAAGATGAAACATTAAAAACTACCCAATCAATCTTTTATTATTTATCTGCGTGAACAAAAGCAGATCATTTTTCTGTAAAAAAAAGAAACAACCACTTACACGTAATTGTGCCATGTTTTGACATTTGTCGAGTCGTTGAGAAGTGATGTTTAAATTCTTCTAAAGTGAGGTTATGTAGCGTTGCCAGCTGCTTAAAACATAGACTCGCTAATAAAGTCGATAATGATCAACCGAGTGCTCAATAACCGATGTCGATTGTAAGTATCTATGAAAATCATCATAACTTTTCATTCTAATGGGTACCAAAATACAAATACTTTTTCATGACATTAAATTCTATGTATTTTAAACATTCGAAAGAACAAAATAAAAATCGTTAAAATTGTTAGTTTGACTTCTGAGTCTTCTTCCGAACTACCTGAAATACTTATTTTTTTTCTCATTTATAGGTTTGGTACAAAGTTTGCGCGATTTAACGTTTCGTATGGTTTCCCAGGCTTCATTCGTATGGTAGATGATCAACATGGTTTAATTAATTTGGGGGGGGGGGGGGGGGGGGGGGGGGAATATCGCCTCTCTGCGCACGAAAACATCAATTTTGGTTGTGCTTGTATTTCAAAATGTTTTCATTGCTTTGAGTGTTGGGAAGAAAATCGTGTAGTGCAGAAATTGTTGTAGGGATCCAATCGGATTCCCAAACTGGTCCCTACTTCCTGATAGAGATCCAATGATTCATCGTATTGGATACTGAAACGTCACGCACGTACCTACATTGGATTCCCATCGGGATTCCCCATTGGAATGTACGAATCCAATTTGAATCCTAAAGGATTCTCACATTATTGAACCGAATCAAATACGATTCTTGATGGATCGTGCAAACCGCATTCTGTACTTTGCATGTTCTAAACAAAATATATAGATATACAACATTAGTGGATCTTAAAAAAGTATGAATCGTTTGAAAAAGTATATCGTAAGAATCGATTTGTATTACATTACTTAATAGCCACTGTAATTGTCGTTTGTCATTTACTTTACTGCAATCACACATGTACACTAGGGGGGCACAAATTTGAGCTCGATTTTTTTTCTTTTTTCTCACCATCGAATTATCTTCGTTAAAGAATAAACAAAACAAAAGTCGCAAAAGCTGCGACCGGTCAAAAAATATTTGGAGGTCGCTCAAGCCTCCCAAAAATTCAAATTATCATAAAAAAATCGATTTTTTTTTTCGTCCACTTCTCACCGATGAATTTTGCGCTGTATAATTTAAAAATTAACCTCGCGAAAGCTGTAGCCGGCCAATGAATATTTAGTGGTCGCTCAAGAGCTTCGAAATTTCCAATTATCGCCAAATTTTGTTTACTCTTCTCACTCATAAATTTGACGCTTTGTAAAATTTTCAAAAAAATTAATCGTTTTTCTCGGAAACAGATTTTTCAAAGTTACCTTACACTACTAACCGAAGAATTATAATCTTCTTTCTCATAGAATAATTCTTTAAAGCTCTTGGCCGTAAACAAATTTATCGGTCCCCCGTTTTATCGGGTTAGAAGTGTGAGGTAAATTTAAAAAAATCCGCTTCGAAAGAAAAAAAGGATCAATTGTTTTTAAAATTCGACAGTGTTAAATTTATGAGTCAGAAGAGAAAAAAATCGCGAAAATTGCAAATTTCGGAGCTCTTGAGCGACCACTAAATATTCATTGGCCCGCTAGAGCTTTCGTGAACTTAATTTCAAAATTATAAAGCGTACAATTCATAGGTGAGAAATGAACGAAAAAAAAAACGTTTTTTTTAAAATGAAAACTTGCATTTTTGGGAGGCTTGAGCGACCTTTAAATATTTGTTGACCGCTCGCAGATTTCGCAACAATTAATTTTTTCTTTAAAGAAGATTTTTTCTGAAAGAAGAAAAAATATACATATATATTAATTATATATATATATATATATAAATTATTTTGACACATTCACGATTTTAGAAATTGAATGGATCGTGTGTTTATTTTATACGCTATAATATATAAGATGAAATCTAACGCAAAAGCTTTCATAGTCTTCCTTCCACCATCGTCGATCGTATCTTCAATTCCTCTTGCTTCTCTTTTCTACATTTTATTTCTTTCTCACTTTAGGCCTTATCTGCGAATCATGTTCGCAATTTCCCTGAGGACTATGTGGAATCTTTGAAATTCCGCGAACCAGGTATATAGGATATACGTTATATGGCTTGATGTGATATACGAATCGGGGCATCCTGTCCTAGCCGTCTGTCACATGTTTGTCCTGTATAATTCTAATAAGACAGATAAGTATGTATATATATATATATATATATATATATATATATATATATATATATATATATATATATATATATATATATATATATATACGCAAGAGTGATGACGATTATGTGTAGTAGTGCGTTCGGAAGAGTGCGAACGTCAGTTTGGTGCGCTTAGCAAATCGGCGCGCGGTAGCAGTCCCGGCCATACGGCGATGATAATTAATCGGGTTAATCGGTATGGCCGAGCTATACCGCCTCGTTTCGCCCATTGCCATCTGGCACGATCCGGGCAACGACGCGCGCGAGAACTCCGCAGGCTGCAAACTATATGACCGAGCTCTCTTTTGCTCCTGTCGTTCGACGGTGAAATTTGTCGCTAGAGTTCTCCTTCTGCCACTTTTCTTCCATTTTTCGGCGATAATTATGCGCTAACGAGGTCGTAGAGCACACCCGTTAATGGCGTTTTAGCGCTAGGAATGATACATTCTTTCATGAAGCTACGAGCTTCTAACGACTCAATTATTACTGAATAACTTCTTAACATTGCCGTATTTCACCGCTTCGACTGGTCTGCATGAGCTCGAGGCACGGAATTCAGGTCGAATTTCAATATTTTTTTCTGATGACGGTATTGGGACGAGAAGCTCGGGATTTTACACGGGATCAATGTATACTCTTGCCAAGATTGAGCGTTTTTTTTGGGAAAGAATATTCATAAACAATGGAGTTATTATTAGTTAAACGAAGTGTTTATGTAAACAAAGTCTCATCGAAATTGGCGGAAAATTTCGCGTCGGATTGATCCGGGGAATCGTTTGAAAGGCAAAAAAAATGTTTTACTCTTTTGGCCACTTTTCCAAAATCGTCGAAATGCCAAAATTGCGAGCAGCCGTAGCGTCGGTCCTGTTTGAGTGACATACCGTTAATGGGAGGGTTTTGAAGATCATTTTGGTAGAGTATGCAGATATGGAAAAATGGACAAAAACCGATGGCCTGTCCTTCAAATTCTGCCAAAAATCCAAAAGTCATTGGAACTATATAAGAATCAAACGGCTTTCAAAAGAGAAAACGATTATTAGTACAGTCGTGCTGTATATTGGAATCGGAAAAAATTAGAAGAAGGCTAGTTTTTTGACAGGTGATTTTGTAGGTTCCGCCGGTGCTAAATCTAAGTTTGCCTAAAAATCGGGGTTTAGGATTTTTTTAGGGGATGAAGATGGGTATGGATTAATGCCAAAATACAATCCCGACGAGGTCGGCGTCGGGAGATAAAACATTCAGAAAAATCCGGACTTTATTTTTTACCACAGCGCCGAAGCAGTGGCAGTTCATTTTGGGGTTGAAAAAGTGGAGTGAAATGTAGAAAAATCCGTTTTAATTCGATAATTCTTTAGGAAAAATTCATACAATTTATGTTCAAATGGAAACGTTGTAGCCCTCGAAAAGACGCGTCGATCGACTATTCGATCATCCCTCTCTAATAATATCTTCACCCCCAAAAAAATTGTTGAAGAACCAAACAAAAAATTGTTTATTGAATAACTCAAAAACAATCGATTTTTCGGGGACGGTTTAAATGTACGAAATGTAGAGAATAATTTACTCTATTTTTTCGTTGCTATGGACCACTCTTGAATGTTGCTTTTTCCAACCCCTCTCGAGGGTTGAAAATTCAAAATGACATCCTGGGAAAAAGAATTACCATTGACCTAAATTAAAGAGATACGAGTTTGGCGCTGTGGACAAAAATGTAGCTGAGGGTTCTAGCTACAAATTGTTCCACGGCGGCGAATTCGTGTGGTCAATAGTTTTCCCAGAATTTCATTTTGAATTTCCATCCCCGAGAGGGGTTGGAAAACTCAAGGGTGGTCCATAAAAACGAAAAATAGAGAACATTTTCCTTTACATTTCGTACATTTAAACCATGCCCGAAAAATCTATTGTTTTTGAGTTATTCAATAAACAATTTTTTTTTTGGTACTTCAACAATTTGGGTGGGGGGGGGTGAAAATATTATCGGAGAGTGATGATCAAATACTCGATCGATGCGTCTTTTTAAAGGCTACAACTTTCCCATTTGAACCAAAAGTGTACAAATTTTTCCTCAAGAGTTATTGAATTAAAACTGATTTTTCAAAATTTCATTTTACTTTTTCAACCCCAAAATGTACATCCACGCCTTCGGCGCTGCGGACAAAGCTAGAGCCCGGATTTTTCTGAACATTTTGTCCCACGGCGCCGATCTCGTAGGGGTTGTAGTTTGGCATCAATCCACCCCCATCTGCCTTCATCCCCTAAAAAAACCTCTGCACCCCGATTTTTAGGCAAACTTGGATTTAGCACTTGCGACACCTGCAGATTCACCCGTAAAAAAAACTGGGCTTCTAATTTTTTCCGATTACGGAGTTTTTCAGCGACAGCACGACTGTACTATATGAAGAGAATGCGGACGAAGCGGAGAAAAAATAAACGACCAACAATTCAGTGAAGAAACTTTTTGTTGGCCAGGATGGAAACATTTTTGGACTGAACATTTTTTTCTGATTCCATATCCATATATTCTTAACCGCCTGAACATAAATTCACCATCAGTTTCCCCCAAAACCTGAAATTAAAAAAAAAAACTTTAAAAGGGTGTTAAAAGGAGTTTTTTCGCGTTTGGCTCGTGTAATTTTGAGTTTTTTCCAAAAACTCTGCGATATCCGAAAACGGGGAAAATTTTCCCATTACATATTGAAACCGATGAGACTCTTGAAATGGTTTAGAAGTCGAAAAAACATGTTCAACCCTTTTGACCATTTTTCCTGAGTTGCTGCCAAAATCGTGAAATTCCAAACGGCCGTAGCGTCTGCGTCTGTTCTATTCGAGTGACAGAAAATTAATTGGAGCGTTTTTTAATGAATTCCGGTAGAGCATGCCGCATGATTCATTAGGATACCATAACTAGTTTTCCCGGAAAGTGCATATGAAAAATTATCGAAAAAGAGCCAAAGGGTCATAATGAAAAAGTTCGTGAAAATCGAGTATCCGAGTTTGAAATTCTGCCAAAAATCGTCGGAGCTCGATAAATCAAAAGGCATTTGAAAGAGCAAACGATAACGAAAAGCACAGAATGGAGTTCCGAATCGAAGCAGAAAATAAATGATTGACGATTCAGTGAAGCCATTTACTTTTGGCCGAGATCGGAAAAACATTTGGATTTTTAATATTCTGTCACAAGTTCTTATCGATGTATTTTTCCACCTGAATGCGAATTCACCATTCATTACCCCCCAAAACCCTAAATTTACATAAAAAATCGTCGCAAATGTATGGAATGAGGTTTACCCCCTTAAGCTTGCAGTCGGGCAAAAATGTGAAAATACGTAGACTTCAATTTTATCCCTTCTTCCAAGTGTTACCCGTTACGCTGAATTTAACGCACCCTTTTTACATGTGGGGTGAGAGAAAGAAAAAATCAACGGGTGGTCCACCCCTCAATTTCTTTTTTTCAATGTACCCAAAATGGGTTTCAAATCGTTTTGCATCAAAAGAATTCTCTTTTCTGTTACACTGAAATCGGTAGACTGCTTGAGGGCGCAACTTGACATGCCTATCTAAGGGGCTGGTTTCACCCCTTAAAACAATTTTCCGTCGATAAAAAAAAGATACGTATCGAATACTTTTTTATATTCTCTCACATACACGAGTTTCAACAAAATCGAAGACGGACACCAATGTTCCTTGTCAGTCAACGATTTAAATACGTGCTACATTCTCTCACGGAGAATTTGTATTCCGCGCACGATCAGCTCCGAGCAGGGAAATAGAGACGGCGCGTACAAAAAAGCATTTGGACTTTCAGTTCGTGTGTGATCGTTTCTTTCGTTTTCTTTTTCCATCATAGATGCCGAGTGATTAATGATGCGAGGCACGTCTCTTATTCGAGCAGCATTCATCGATGTCAGGAGAATAAGATGTTTCGCGCAGCAACGACAGGAGCAGCAGCATCAGCAGGTGTGTATGACCAACCAGCAATTTTCTAAAAACGAGATGTCCTCTTGGAAAGCAATCAATCGACTGTCCCGCGATTTCGATTCCGCTCTCGCACAGCCGCGCGCGGCCGTAAAACTCATCGCGAGGACTCATTTGCATTCACCTCTTCGCAATATAGGGCGTATTTTCACATCGAATAATACGTTAGTTCTTACGTTCTTTTCCATATATATATATATATATATATATATATATATATATATATATATATATATATATATATATATATATATATATATATATATATATATATATATATATATATATATATATGAGGTATTCCACGTGAATGCATTGGACTTTTCCTCTGACGTCCCCAAATTCAATTTTTTTAAATCTGATTCCATTGACTCCAAAAGACACCCTGATTTCTTTTTACATTTTTCGAAACAACCCTTAGTAAAAAAAAAACATTTCTCTGAAAAAAAAAACCCAAAAATGTGTGATTGTATGTAAAAAAATTCAAGCTATCACCGGCAGTGGAGGTATGATTTTTTACTGTGCTTTCTGAGCGATAATTGTTAAAAAAAATCCGAAAAATTCAAGAACCGCTTACTTCGGGCGGATACTTCAATATTTTGATACCCGCAATAAATTTTTTTAACCATTCTTGAATAACCAAATCACAATCATGGACCTTGAACAATTGGCAGTCAATTTTTCGGATTTTTTTACGCTAATCGGTCGGAAACCACAGAAAAAATCATACTCCCACTGCGGGTGATAGCTTGAAAATGTATACATATAATCACGCATTTTTGGGAATTTTTGAAGATTTTTAAATTGGGGGGTTTTTTCGGAGACATTTTTTGTTCGACTAAGGGTTGTTTCGAAAAATGTAAAAAAATGCAGGCTGTCTTTTAGAGTCACTGGAATCAGATGAAAAAAATGTCAATCGAATTGGTGGGGGTGAGGGAAAAAGTCCACCGGATTTACGTGGAATACCTCACATATATTTTTTTTAATTCCACATAGAACCGCGTTTTCCGCATTTCCGGTCGATTCTGGAGAATTTTTTTGCCGCGTGCTCCCCATAGTTGCAATTTTTTTCGACGTAAAGCCACTTTTCCAGTGACGCCAGCCGCCGTAGGTTCTACGGTAATATCCGGGATTATGAGCGTGCTAACGCCTCGGTGCTTCGTTCGCTGGCTCTCTCTCTCTCTCATTTCCTGTATCGTGCTCTTTTTATCTTAGCTTCTGCTGTTGCGTGGGTTGAGGAGGCGTCGGGAGGGCTTGCATCTCTTCTTTCGCGATGTGTAGTGTATCTGGGTATGACACAGCTTCCTCCAATGTAGCTTCGTCGCTCCCGCCCTCTCTCGTGGACCCAATTAAAACGGCTTTTCTTCCGGCTCGCAGCTGTTACAAGCGGGGAAAAACTTTGCGAATTCGGCACCGTGGAAACTCACTTCGTTTACTCGCACCAGTACGAAAAGTAAGAAGCGAGGCAGAATGAAAGAGAGAGAGAGAGAGAGAGAGAGAGAGAGAGAGAGGGAGGGAGGGCGAGAAACAGGAAGAGTTGCAGAGGGAGAGAGAGGGTTAATCTTCCTGGTGGAATGAGAGTGAAAAAAGTACTCGTTTTTTTTATATTTCCACCTACCTTTCCGACACTCGTTTTACCTCCTACCTACTATCCTCTCCCTCTCTCTTCTCGCCCTCCCTGTCTCTTTCCTCTCACCTTTCTCGCTGCTCTTCTTTTCGTTTCCTATTATCGAAAATCTTGCGCGCTTTCGCTATTACGAAAAAAAAACGCAAAAGCCACGAACAGCCACAAAAAGGGAAGACCATCATATGATGTTGAAGGTTGCACCGCCCAGGTAGGGAATCAAAAGGCTGACGATGGAAACAAACTTGTGTGAGCCTTGTTTCACCGAGTCTGAGTGAGACAGACCTGGGCCAGGTTTCATTGCATCGTTTGGAGCAGCCTGGAACCAAGACTGGCTGCTTAGCCTAAACTCAGGGTTATTTCAAGCTTTATTCAGCCAGTGAATATTAAGGCTAAAAAATCAAGGCTGGATGCAGGCTTGTTTCAGGTTGTGATAAAATAAAATAAATTTTAAACAATGTTTTTTCTGTACTTTTATGAAAAATAAAATTAGCAATAAATTTGTCGGGTGCGACGGCACGAAAAACGAAAGCGAAGGAGGCAGCTCAGAACATTTAAACATATTCTCTTATCGATATTTATGAGGTACACAAAAAAGTTTTTTTCTCGTCACATACACATTTCGTATATACTCACTCTCTGGGGTTTGCGTACACTCTGTGTATTACGTGTCCCATAAACAATAAATAAAATAAAGTATTGTGTTTAAAATATTTTATATATATTTTATAACAAATAATATAATGAATAATAAATATATATAATAAATAAAATGAATTCTTTACAAATTTATTAAATTTATCCCAATGTAGAATATAGAAAACTAAAAAACAGGCCTCATATAGCCTCGAGAAGAGTTTGGGATAAGCCTGGTCATAAATGCTCGTGAAGGCTTCATTAAGGCTCGTTTTGAACCTTGTTGTTTCGTCGTTTCTGGCTTAGTATAGGCTTTTCTACCAGCCTTTGGTCAAGCCTGTGTGCAACAGCCTGAAACCGCGTTATCATTCAGGGGTTCAGCTAGGCCTGAAATCAGGCTGGTGCTCAGCCTGAATAAAAGAAATGTGAGCCTTGTTTCAGAGCTTGGCGAGCCCTTTTTCATCGTCAATTCCTACCTGGGCGTTGCAACGCAACGAAAGTGATTTTTGTTCAATTCGCCAAGCTTTCCTCGGTAGATTTGAGCTACGAAAATCGCGCGAACATTTTTTCGAATTCTCATTTAGCGAACTGGAACAAATTTGCAAAATAGGAAAGAATTTTCGTTGCATTCCAACGGTGCAAACTTCAACCCCATTCCATCATAGAGCTCTGCGACGCAGCATTCCCTTGCAGGACACGGTGGCGTATGTCTGAAAGAAACGCTCATCGGTATGGCGACCGACAGTGCCCGGATAATCGGCATGCATTGCTTTTATATCGGGTTTTCGTCTTACCCTCGTGTATTCCATGTCACGGTCCCCGCGCCTGGCCTTCGCCACGTCTGGAGAGAAAGGCGAGCTGGAGGCGGAAAATAAAAAGAGCCGGAGGAAGCTGTGGTCAATTCAGGCGTTTTCGAGGACTTTTCGGGCAGAGACGACACGTGTGCGCAAGAATGAGAAGGGTTCTTGAGGTCTGAGAGCCCTTAGGTGGTTAAGGGTGACGCGTATATACACGGGGGACGATGTAACAGTTGATTAAGAGGTCACGCCTTCGAGATGTCTGTCTACTTTGTGCCTCGTATGTGCCTACACGTATATACAAATATGGGCGTGGGTGTGTGTGTGTGTTTATGTGTACATACAGACCCGTAGACATGCAGGTCTCGTGAAAAGCGTTCCGCAAGAAGAAATGAGAAGGCGCAGTACCTGCTGCAGGAGTAGTCCAGATCCTATGTACGTATACCTATGCATGCAGGTGTATACCGACATTCTCGATTACACCCTGCACTCCACATCCCCTCCTTACGTCGCAAACTCTCCGTGTGTTTATCCGCGCCTCGGTACGCCCCTTCGTACTCTCTCGTACGAGGGGAAGATCCGTCTCTCTCTCTCGCTGTCTCTCCCAGCTCCATCGTCATCATTGGTATGAGCGGATACTGCTGAGGGTACGCATTCTCGAGGCTGCCGTGCAAGCGACGAATGCGAGTATGCTCCAGAAGGTACATAGTCGGGGTAGAAGTGGGTGGGAGAGGAAGGGATGAAAGAGGTAGCGAGAGAGAGAGAGAGAGATTTTTGCGCGAATTGCACAGTTGGCTTAACCGTGACGGTAGCATGCAATGAGTGATGTTCATACGGGTTTTCCGCATTTATAAATATCAATAACTGGGACAGCAGTCTAGACGAATCTTTCGTGTTTCTCTTTTTTTATTTATGTTGTATATTTGCGTTCATTGACCTTAACTTATGGGACTTAACTTATGGACCTTAACTTATTGACCTCAACTTATGGACCTTAACTTATTGACCTTAACTTATGGACCTTAACTTATTGACCTTAACTTATTGACCTTAACTTACTGACCTTAACTTACTGACCTTAACTTATTGACCTTAACTTATGGACCTTATTGACCTTAACTCATTGACCGTAACTTATTGACCTTAACCTTAACTTAGAGAGATTTTTGCGCGAATTGCGCAGTTGGCTTGACCGTGACGGTAGCATGCAATGAGTGATGTTCATACAGGTTTTTCGCATTTATAAATATCAATAACTGGGACAGCCGTCTAGACGAATCTTTCGTGTTTCTCTTTTTTTTTTATATTGTATGTATATTTGCGTTCATTGACCTTAACTTATGGACCTTAACTTATTGACCTTGACTTATTGACCTTACCTTATGGACCTTAACTAATTGACCCCAACTTATGGACCTTCACTTATGGACCTAAACTTATGGATCTTAAATTATTGACCTTAACTTATGGACCTCATTGACCTTAACTTATTGACCGTAACTTATTGACCTGAACCTTAACTTCAATTAACTTTTTTCGCTTCGTTGTATCGAAGTTTAGCAGACGTCAATATTATTTAAGATTCTTTACTTTTCTGACTCTCTCCCTCTCGTCAGTCGTCGAGTACGATCTAGGGAAACGTAGATCGCGGCAGAATGAGGCTTGGGTTAGATTGACGCGTCTGCGTGAAGGGGGGAGATACCTTTACGCCAGGAAAAATACTGATTTCCGTTATTTTTTTGTTTAAAAGGAAAGTTTTCTTCACCATTTTTGAGACTTAGGGTATGTTTTATTATTGCTTTTGGTTGTTACATGGTATTTTTTTAAATCGTTAGAGAGGCGGAGGGTTGGCACGGTGTTCTAAACGCGTTGCGGCGGATGTTGTCAGACAACGTGTCACGCAGGGTCGGCGGGATTAATCTGAAAAAAGCAACGGATATTTTTCTTTCATTAACACTCACACGCAGAATATGAACGAAGAAAAAGTGAGAATTGTTGAAAATCAATGAAATGGTACGATTTGAAACAAGAAGGTGCGTTCTAAAATTGCATCACCATTGGAATGTATCGGAACACCTGGAATAGCTTGTCTCGTCGGTGTATCCATTTTTGCAATGGTCAGACCAACCGACGTTAATCATTTTTTTTTATCGATCTGCGGTCATTTGGTTGCAATGCCGAAATTCAAGCGCGTCCTCTATTTTTCATTTACGTGCAGGATTAATGTTTTTTCTTTTATTTAAAAAAGTTGATCAACGATGAAGTTATAACTCGAACAAAGTACCTATTGCAGTTGCTGCATGGCCAATCGATCTAGCTAAGTCTGGCAACTCGGGTGATCGAAAATGAAAAATATAAAAAATGTACTTTTAGCATAATGATGAACCATTTGTTATTTACAAATGGATAAATATATTTGAAAAATTATTTAGTCATACGATAGAAAATTATAAACTACGCTTTGTCCAAATGTGAAATTGGAAGAGTAGATTTCGAGATACGAATTACACCGTTTTCACAAAAATCGTCACAACTCGGTCAATATTTCGAATTTTTACCAAATCTTTGTTGCAAATTGAAGGTAAGACCTTACGCCACAAAGTGTGCAATAAAAAATATGTTTCCGAAATGTCAAGCTCGTACAGACCCCTTGGAGAATTAGCCCTGCGAAAACCACTTTTCACGCGGTATGTACATATCTACGAGATACCCTGTTATCCTTTGATTTCCGACTCGTCGGCTGTAACGAGCAATATATCGGGCGATAGAGGAAGGGTGGAGAGGCAGAGATATTAGGGTAAGCCGGCTTTGCCAATTTTCGGCGATATTGCTATTAAAGTTTACCGAATGTTTAGCTCGCCCTCTCTCTCTTCCACGCACACACACATACACACACACACATCACACCCATATCACACCCACATCACACATCACACCCATATCACACCTACATCACACCCACATCACACACACATCACACCCACATCAAACACACACATTACACCCACATCACACACATATCACACATCACACCCACATCACACCCGCATCACATCCACATCACACACATATCACACCCACATCACATCACACACATATCACACCCACATCACATCACACACATATCACACCCACATCACACACACACAGACATCGCACCTACATCACACGCATGGCACACACACACATCACACCTACATTCACATATATATTACATACGTATATTCGTAAACTCTATATCGAACACTTTATATCTACCATGTTGTCTTTCACCAACATGGCTATATGAAGACCGGTCCTTGATTGTTTCTCCCACAAATCCTTGATTTAGAGAACAATTCGAACAAGGAGGGTCCTCCCAGCCGAATATCTTCAAAATCATATTTCCTCACATCCATACATGCACGTAAAGTCCACGAGGATATTTCCTGTAAACAATGGAGCAGCATCAGAGCAAACAGTATTATCCCTGCCTACACACACCTATGGCCCGTTGGCTATTCTCTCTGTGAGTTATTCACTGTCTTGCTCGCGCCCCTATCGCCGCTCCGTCCAAGCTGCACATGCAGCCGAAAGGGCAGCGGCTAATGCGTTCGCACCTACCCCGCTCCTGACGTCCACAGGGTGTGCGCTCCTCTCCTTGATGTATGCGCCGCGGTGTGTGGCTTCGTGCGATAGCTCCCTGGCACATCGCGAACTCGATCGGACTTGCCCGCCTGTACACCGTGTTCCTATATGCGTGTTATTTAGGGATGTGTGGATGTGCTGGCGTGCATATGTATGTTCCTTGGGGATTGATGCACTTCAACATTGTGTGTTGGGTCAAGCCACTACATGTGGAGCTTGGGCGCTCTGTCTGCCCTCCTGTCCATTTCTCTCTCTCTTTCACTCTCTCTCTCTCTCGCTCTTACTCTCTCTTGCTCTCACTCTATTAGCGTTCCTCCGGCATACCGTCCGTCTCGCTCGTTCCACCGAGATTTCTGATAGGCAGCCACTCTCGAATCGCTTTCTCTCAACGCGCCTCTGTTTCTAACAGCGGGCATGTTGCATCACGTGTAATCCGGGACGCGCGTCTATTATTAAACACACGGAATGCTGTATAAACGTTTCAGCATATATGTATATGCAAGTTCCAAGAGAGTAAACGCGCGAATTACACATCGACTGTATGAGCTACAACTCGTGAGGTAATGGCGGCGAGAACGAAGAGTGCAGTGGTCGATGGCCTCGGAAGGTCGTCCACTCTGCCATTGATTCTTCTTGCTTCTGCAGGTGCGGAAAGGTGCACATACGAGTACTCGCTAACTACTACTGATGCGAGTAGCCATTATACGCGAGTGGCACATGCCATCTTGGTGTATATCTTGGTGCACGTATACCAACAACTGGTCCGATGTCTTGCACACTGCAGTGACGGGGAATCCAATTAAGTCAATTAAAAATGCACCGGGCGAACAGGATGGAGCAGCTATTATGGTTGGGTGGATGCACTTGTAGTTTGGTCGTCAGTTCTTAGTATTATTATTGTTGTGGTTGTTATAACCCCGGGATACGGGGTAACAAACCGATCTTGGTGTATGACGTCCCCATGTGTTTGCACTTGCAGGGGTACTATATAAAGGAAAGTCGTTGTGGTAGCCTTCGTCTTGGTAATTCATCTTTTCCGGAGGCTTGTCTTTGCCTGAAATGCTAATCGTTACGGACATTCTTGCATGAAAAAATGTATTTTAATATGATCACAAGATTTTTTGCCCCTTTAGTTTCTCTTTCTTTCTCGCTGCCTTTGTCGCTCTGTGTCTCTGTCTCTTTCTGCACTTTGTTACGACGCTCATAATAACCCGTTATTAAGACGTGTCTCAGCCGTAATTGACCATTCTTTCAACGGGGAACTTTCGATCCAACAACCGGAAGCTGCTTTTTCGCGCATGCCGTTCCTCAGTATCTTCTTCGGTCTTGCGAGCTGCGAGCTTATGTACGTACATAATTATACAATTGCGTTACGCGAGGGCTGCACAATTATGCGTCGTGCGTGTATACGATAATAAAAAAGCTCGCCGTATCCGGTGCGGTGCAAACCCGCGTACTTGCTTGCACGGCCTCAACGTCCTTCGGACTTGCGGATATTCGATAAAAGCATGATATTGAGATTAAAAAAAGTTGTTCACATCTGTGAGGGTCGCAAGTATCAATTAGTTGTTGAATTATTCAGGTTTGAACGCAAAGAGTGGTCTTATCGTGTGAATCAAATGGGGCGGGGGGGGATTAATCAGCGTCGCCACTTACAATTAGACTCGAGTGAAAGAGCTAAAATTACGGATGCAATTTTCCATTACCTCATATCGTTCAAAGAGGTAAGCGGTGCATTTTCTTCGTGCTTCACATACCCTGGTGTATATTTGAATTTTGTTATTTTAAATGATTTCTTGTATGCCCTTTTTGGCTTTTACTTTCCCATCCCTTGTACTTTTACCCAGCATTTGGTCACTTCACTGCTTTTAGTACTTCAGAAATCCCTAAGTGGGTTGCCCACAGCCACCCGTGCAGAAATTTGTGTGGGAGTCCCCAGATTCTACCACATCTCTATAGGGTTTTGTAGGGGAGGAAATCCACATTGGAATCCAAGTGGATTCCGCGCCACTTCCCGATTAACGTCGTTTGAGAATTTTTCATATGAAACTTTCAACCGGAATTCGTTCAATCTCCCCACAAAAATATCGTGTCGTGATTCGAATCTGTCGCGGAGTTCCAAGATGCACCCACATCGCGATAGGAATTTGTTAGGGACACCACACATTAGGACTCCTCATTGGGATCCAATTGGATTCTGCACTCTTTCCCGATGAACGCCGTTTGAGAATCCTTACCGCGTTCGAATCGAAAAAATGTGAACAGTCGACAAACAAAAAACTCGGCGTGTTTCAACATAACCTGTAGGCTTCGTGAACGTGTACCTCTGTGGTAATATTATGCCGATGAGCAGCAAAATAAATAACAAACAATAATTACAGTGGATATTCAGTGATGTGATTAATAACGATTTTAAAGGTATACTTCTTTAAGGTGTTCCTTTAGCGAAGGGCCGTATTTTGTGGAGTCATAAAGACGGCCCTTCTGAATCATTGGTAATTTACCGTGTCGCTTAAGGGGAGATATACACCTAGGAGCCGGAAAAAAGGTCATTTTTGTGAATTTTTTCAAGGCAAACTATTCGAAATTTCGGTTTGGGGTTGTAATTATCTAAAAGTATATACATTCAAAAATATGTTTAATTTTCTTTATTTAAAAATATCAAAAATATACAAGGATATTGTACGATCCTTGGAGCGTCGTAAAAAAATCTGCGTATACGGTACCCACTGGCGTTTTTTCACAAAACATCTGAAGAAAAACTAAAAAGATTATTAAATTCGATAGTATAATCTAGTACTTGTCATAGCCGATTTTGAAAATATCAATTTATGACAAAATGGCGGACGTTTGAACTTAAATAGTATTTTTTGGGACAAAAATTAGTTATTATTTTGCCTATAAAACAAAAAATAAGTAACGGAAATAAAAATCCTATGACAAGTACTAGATAATAGTGTATAGAATAACCACAAAAAACTTCAAGGCAATCGGTTCATTGGTTTTCGAGAAATTTTGGGTACCAATTTGAAAAACGTGTATATCTCTCCTTAATAAAAATAAATCACAATCAATTATTATACCCAACAAATTTAGTAGATTTATACATTTTTCGAAGTCTTATTATTTATATTTTCTTTAATCGTTAGATGTCCCCTGTTTTTATTGTCGTTACGGAATCTTTCGAATTCTTACATGCGTCCGGTGCGGTTCATATCAGGCATCTAGAGTTATTTAGTGTATATTATCAGATACAAATGACGCCAGCATCTCATCCCCATAAAGTGCCGTATAAATGAGACGCTTTTTAGTCCCGTAATTTTTCGTTAAAAGTTCGATAACTTGGTTTAAAATGTTACCGGTATATTGGGATCCAATGCAGTGACCCATTGGATTCCTGTCAGGAAGTAGAGACACGTATAAGAATTCAATTGAATCCCTAGGACAATTTCTGCTCGGGCATGCTTTCCCAACACTATCGCATGTGCACGAGCCTATAGGAAAACTGTCGAAAACTTGTGCCGATAGGGGTTCCATAAAAATACGCGAGTTTCACTCCGATAGAAAGTTGGAAAAATGGCCTCGAAAGATTGACCGTCGTATACAGCGTGTTGTTTCGGGGGCTGGCTCTCGCGACTATAATCAGCTGAAAAAATGCAATAGGTTCACGACAAAAACGAACCGTTTAGATACCGAACACGTTCCCGTTCGTTACTCACAGTCAAGATTTATCTGTGCGCTCGCGTCTCGTTCCGCCCGTTTGTCAAAAATGACGGGGGGATTTTCACACTCGCGTTCGTTACGTTACGATTTTCAATAAAGTCTGCACCACGGTTAGACAAATTTGGGCGAGTAGACGTGTGCATGACGCGCGTTTCGGTGGTTGTATACAAGATTTTTCCCTGTCGGTCTCTCCTCCCGCTGCCCTATGAAAACACGCTCGTCGCGGGGAGTAAAGCGCGACAGCCGGCGACGAGTTTATCGTCGACGACGTCAACCCCGATAAATCTCGCTGGGGGTTTGTCCTCGTTAACGATCGGAAACGTGAGACCGTGCGAAACGAGTAACTCGCTCCACGTACTTGGAATTTATATCGAAAAAAGCTTTCTCTCTCTCTCTCTCTCTCTCTCTCTCTCTCTCTCTCTCTCTCTCTCTCTCTCTCTCTCTCTCTCTCTCTCTCTCTCTCTCTCTCTCTCTCTCTCTCTCTCTCTCTCTCTCTCTCTCTTTTTTTTGTCGCCCATATTATCGATCGTCGTCAACACGGCCAAACGCAATTCTCGCGTCGTTGATTTCCGATTCGAACTTTACGACATCCTTGCCCCCCTGCTCGTAATACGATATCTTTTGGTGGGCGAGACGAACATACGCTCGTTTGTTCCGGAGCAACCGATCCCGCACGCTTCAGCGCTCGGGGACGACCATCTCGTGACCCGATTATTTTTCTCTCAAACGGAATCTTTCACGTTTCCATAATCCGCGCAAATATACGAGCAGAACACTCCCGAGGTATAATTCGATTGAGAATCGTTTGCGTTATAAGTTCTTCAACTTAGCGCTGCCGAATTTGTGTAATTACGTCGAAGGTCCTTCGCGCCGTGTCCTGCTTCCTTTTCTTCGGACGGCGATCGGCAAACCACGAGTAAGGTAAATGGCCCAGCAATCGTCACCTTAAGCAGATCGCTTGACTTTGCATATTTATATAGTTCAACTAGGAGAGTGAGTAAAAGTTATTTTAAGTCGTTCTTAATCAGCTTTTTTTTTATTACGAAGAAGAAGGTCGTTGTGAAATTCCCGTGCCTGGTACAGTTTTCGAGAAAATATTTCGTAAAGGTTATAAGACGCTATTGTACGAGTCATCGTCATGCCGCCATGACAGTTGGTCTGGTAATCGCCATGGGAACGTCCCACTAATCGTCACATACGTTCAAACATGGACATTTTTTAAGACATGTAGAGAAATGGTTTTAAAACTTTAAACGCGTTTTTCATCAAGAAATGTTTTCAAAATCGGGCGGACTCGTAGGTCCTGCATTTTTTGACCGATTGACTTCAAATTTCAACAATAACTTTTTAGTTACATTTTATAGCGATGTACACACGATTTTTACAATCGTTTAACACTTGCGATTTTTGAAAACGAACAAAGGCCGTTGGTTCAGTCGAAAATGCGACTTTCTTAAAAATCGGGCTAGATGTACAAAAATAAATATTTTATAATAATCGTGTGTACTTCGGTAGCAAAACTCATGTAGATTACGGGGAAAAGAAAATTCTTCTGGGTGCACATGTGCGGCTCCAACGAGTCCGCTCGTTGGAGGTACCTACAGATGTGTGAAATAAACCCTCTAAACCTCGTTTTGATTGCTTCATTAGTATTTTTAAAAAATCCTCAAAAGCCTTGTTTTCCGACCATCCAAAGGTATATAAGGCCTTAACTAATTATGCAAGGTTCGTAGGACTATGTTGACTCGATTATGCCTGCATGTAGAACGGCAGAATAATTTTTACGCACTCTGTCACAAACTTTATGATTTTTATTAAAACATTCGATAAAGAGTTTGAAACATAAATTTCTCTTCCATGGAACTTTATTAATTTCAAAAATAAAACTAATTATTGCCCATTACGTCATAATTATAATTTTTATTTATTTGTAGTCATCATAGACAACTATTTGTTCATACAATAATTTTTAATATTATTTCGATCGAGTGCTGTTCACCTGTGGTCAAGACATACCCAGTTATCGACATGGTCACGACCCAGTAATCGACAACATTTATTTATACGTATATCTTTTTACTATCGCGAATATGTGTATGACGATTACTGGTCCGTGGATCCTTCAGACAATGCTAATTACGGACCCAATATTTCTGATTTTTATCGTAAAATACTTATTTAATGCGTAAACATGACGATCACTAGAACCCTGACGGCCACTAGGCCGATTACCTTATTTGATTGAAACGTCGATTCGTCGTGCTCTCTCGGATCGCGTATATCTAATGACTTCGGCTCGTCTTGCCGCATGCACTCGGCGTGACAATTACACATGCGGCTTATAATCGGAATTTGGAACGCCTCGACAAGCCGAACTTGATTCAATCTTCGAGCAGGACCCGCGAAGCTCTTATCGCAGCGAATGTTTATAGGCGCATTGATTGACGTATATGCTCGGGCTTGTATCAGGCGCTCGTTTATACGAACACCTATCGGTGCAAAGAGTTTGCCAAACATGGGTGCTGCGAAAACGCGAAACATTTGTAGTTTCTTTTTAACGCGGGAAACCAGTTTAGGAGTATTTTTTTCTCGTGATTTTCATGATTTTTTTTACAAGGAATTAATTAATAGAATTTATTCAAACTTTGGGAATATTTAAAACATATTTTTAAACAAATAGTTTTAATATTTTCGAAGCATTTCTTCTGAAAATATGGAACATATAACTTGCCGCCCATCGACGATCGCCATCAGACTTTGCTGTTTGTGTACACTCTGGAGGCTACAGTTTTCATCGGAAGTCAATACAGTTCGAGGATTACTTTGAGAACATGTTTTCCTTCTATATAAACCTAACTCTGACAAAAAATTGAAAATTGCATTTTTTAGAGGTGTTTAAACTAATGGGTATAATTTTTGCCATTATTTTATTTCCTTTTTTGCTATAAAAAATATACTTTATACAATATTACCCTAAATTTAGGTTCATATGGAGCGTAATTATATAAAGGAACTAACGTTCACTTTATACAATTATAGGCTAGAAACCTTTTGAGCTAGAGTGTACACAAATTGAAAAAAGTCGTTTGAAAAAACAAAAAATTCAAGGCAGTAATGAATTATTTATACTGCTTACCGGTTAATCAGCGATTAGCTGTACTAACAATTTATGGAATAAGAAAAAAGATTTCTTTAAGTAATCTGAACTGGTTTCCCGCCGTAAGGTATTCCTTTCACGCCCCCGAATATTAAAAAATTAACTGATTTTCATCTATAATCAAGTAAAAACACATGTCGGTATAATGGTAAAATTTCAAGCCAAGTTACCAAAGTTTTCACGAACAATTACGACTCTAAAAATCGTGTCATGTGTACGGCGCCTTGTGAAAATGAAACGCTGGCCACGTTTCTATCTAATAATGTATACGCTAAGTAACTCTAGATGCCTGATATAAGCTGCTCACGTGTGTAAAAACATCTGAAGATTCCGTAACGACAATGAAAACAGGGGTCACCGAATGTTTGAAGAAAATTTTAATGATGAAACTTGGAGAAATTGGACTCGGCGGAGAATTTTCGTAGCCGCGACATTTTCACAGAAAATGTAAAAATGACTAAATCTATCAAATTAGTGGGACATTTTTTATTCCAGTTTATCGTTGGGTATAATAATTGATTGTGACTTATTTTTATTAAGCGTCACTGCAATTTACCGATGATTGAGAAGGGTCCTCCTTGCGCCCCCACAAAATACGGTCCTCCGCGAAAGGAATGAAAACTCTAATACCTTAAATGGTATCAGAGTTTAGATTGGAATGCAACGAAAGTGTTTTTTCCCCTTCGTATTCTTATATTTTTTTATAGCACATTTTTAGCACACAGTTACGGAAGTCACAGTTACAGTTACAGCACACAGTTACGGAAGTCACCGAAATATTTTTGATTCTTATTAAATATTTATAACCAAAAACGGCAGAGAAGATTTTAAATTATAATGAAAGTATATTATTAAAACATAATTATAAATAATTATAAGATAATAATAAAATAATAAGAAGATGATAATGAGATGATAAAAATATAATAATAAGATAATTATGAGATAATTTTAAGATAATAATAAGATAATTGAGATAATTTTAAGATAAGAAATGAAAAAATCAAGAGAAATTTTCGTTGCCTTCCAACGAATCAATACCATCTTTTGAAAGACATTCTTTCGTTCGTACTTTCTGCATCGGCTGCTTACCTCATTGCTTGCTTCTCCCTCTCTCTCTCTCTCTCTCTCTCTTTCTCTCTCTTCCTCTCTCTGTATCGTGGTCGCTCGATTCGCACAAGCCATTAGCGGAAAGTAAACCGCAGCGCAAGATTAATAGATATACATGTTGTTTCACGCGTTCGTCATCGCAATGAACGACATGTCATAAAATCCAGCAATCGGCAACGTATGCGCTCTTATCGGAGAACTCGTGAACAGCTCTTGACGCAACGCTGCATTACTATAGAAACAATCCGCCAACATATATAGACTATATATTCAAGCACCCAAAACGTAATCCCCTTGGAAAACAATAAAATTATCGTCGAGACGAGTAATTATTTCGGGCGACACGCATCCATGCACACACACAAAACAAGTGCGAACAAAAATGTACGTCGCAGCAGTCTTATATTGGGTCTACTGACATTTTTTCGCTATTGACTTAAAACAAAATAATACATTTTTAATGAAATTATTAATGTGAATATGGGCCACCAAAGTCTGATGTTAGCACCACTGGAAATTTTGTCCTCTTTTTACTTAACGGAAAATAATACATTTTCAATTAGTTTATTAATATAGATGTGACCTCTGCTGGGAAGAGGTCATTAGTAATTATGGAATTTATATTGTTCAGTAAATGTTAACTAAAGTGTTGAAAATGTATTATTTTCTTTTGAGTCGAACACTGACATAACCATCCGGTTGACCTAATACATTCATAATTTATTGCACACGTTTCATACACGTTCAGCCGCAAAACTGCGAGCAAACTAAATGTTTCACAGTTTTTGGGAAGGACCGGAAACACTTGTGATTCAAATGTAATCTATGAATTATTCATGAAAAGCACACACATTAAGCACGAATTGTGTACACATCCTACCACACGAAATCTCTCTTTTCGTCTGTGATCCTCTTCTCTCAGACACGACTCACACTCATACACATTTATACAAATATAAATATGGGGATCACACACGTATGTATAGAAGCTTTTGCTCGAATCTATGGATTCATGGATTTTGGGGTCATATCGTATTAAGGCAGTAGTCTGCTTTAGAAGCCGAAAAAAAGCGTTTTTTTCAGCAATTTTTTTGAAAGGGAAGGAAATGATTGCGGTAAACGAAATTTTGAGACGATAGTGTATTATATTCAAGCTTTAAAAAACAATTTTTATTATTAAAAAATATTGAAATTTTTCAAAGTTGTAACGATTTTTCTGGCGCGCCTGGAGTCTGCACTTGTAAATCGGTGCCGGTGATGGAGGTCGTGCGATGCATCTGAAACAGTCGAACCAATTTTTTTTTTAGTTTTTATAAGTTCCTTTTCTATATGAACTAAAAAAATACCGAAGAAATGATGAAATTCCAAATTTTTTCGAAGTTTGAAGAAAAAAATTCACTTTTTTGAAGAAAAAAAATTCACTTTAAATTGCAAAACAAGTAATTTAAATAGTACTTTTGTCCAACTTTTCTAGTTCAAATAGAAGATAATTTAATACTAAAGCTAGATCACTTTGATTTTTTTCGATCGGACATATATTGTTTTTGCTATCGCCGGCACCGTTTTCTAAAACTCGTGAAAATGAAAACTCGAGAAAACGGGCTTTAAAGTTTTCGGTCCAAAAAAATATAAGTTTTTGGATACTTACACTAATTAGATGTTAATCAGCTATCCCCGGGCCATACAATAATCCTTCCTCTTCTTCAAATCGGTTTTTTGAAGCCTGTAAAGCAGACTACTGCCTTAAGCGTTATAACCAACGTTATTGTGAGAAGAACGTATGCTGTATATTTTTTTTAAATCCGTTTTTTGAATATATACATGAAGACATCTTCGTAATGACTCCAAAGAAGAAAACAACCTTAAAAGTATAGAGATTCGGGAAATGTTTATTTTCATATACTTCCGTTCAGGAAAAAAGATTGAGCTGCTTTCATGCCAACTTCGATCGGACAGACAGAAAGACAAAACTGCCAAAAATAGATATCGTTTATAGTATTGCATTCTAATGCTACCAGCTTAGTAAGGCCTTATATACCTTTGGGTGGTCGGAAAACAAGGCTTTCTTGGGATTTTTTTTGAACCTTAATGAAGAAATCAAAATGAGGTTTGGAGGATTTATTCTGCACATCTGTAGGTACTCGAATCAATGTTTTAGTTTCCAAAAAAATACAAATTGGTAGTCTGTTGGCCGGTAGAGAAAAAACGCCTTTTTAGGACCTTTTTCGTAATCTACATGAGTTTTGCTAGCGACGTACACACGATTATTACAATATATTGATTTTTACAAAATTGGTACCATTTCTTTCAAAAGTCGCATTTGCGACTAAAGCGGCCTTTAGCTGCTTACAAAAACTGTAATTGTCAATATTACTAATATTAGACTTCGAAAATATGGTTTTAAGAAAAACGGTGTTTGACATTTTAAAACAATTTTTCTTCGGACTATATTATTCTTGGTACGTTTATAAATGTCAAAGATATAATTTTTGGAATGTTGATAGATAATTTGAGCCAATTAAAAAACAACAATTTTTTCTTCAAAGGTAAACGATTTTAAAAGGGTATAGGGTAAGTATAGGGGTCGTTGGCCACAGTTTTTTTCAAGGATCCGTCAAAATAAAGGTACAGTCGTTTCTTAACTTATCTTCATTTGTAATTAAACTTGGAACATTTAACTTTAAGATAATTTACGAAATTAAAACAAACTCCTATCAGATCAACCTTAAAATTACCATTTTTTAAAAATCACGATTGGCTATCTCTCCCGGACGATCCGGGTGTGATGGTCATAGGAATAGAGGTGAGATGGTCAGTTACCGAATAGTATGCTCTCGGTTTTCTCTTTGGTTTCATGGTTTAAGGGGGGATTGTCTTTTTTTTCGCAAAATTTACCGCTTTTTGGGAATTTTTTTGTAAAGAAAGTATACAACGGGAAACTTGTGAAACTTGACATATAGTTTTATTGATCTGTTTACTACATACAAAAAAAATTTTAAACAATTTCATCAAAAAATCCGCCTCCCACCCCCCTCGACGCGCGATGGTCCTTTTTTGATGGTGTGCATGATTACAGCCTTCACGTTCATCCTGCAACAAGAACCCAAAAAGCATTTTACTTTAGACACATATAGCTATCGTTCGATGAAGGGAAAAAAAAATTGACGATTTGGTGACGTTTTGAACTTGAAGTATCGATTTTTCGAAAAAAATTGATCGATTTTTTGTTATAAATAAAAAACTATTAAACGTATTGCTTTTCTGCTTTATCAAACGATAAAAGGATGTCAGCTGAGCATTCTGTCCAAATTTGAAGGCAATCGGTTGAATAGTTTTTGAGAAATCGTGCACACCAGTTGTGAAAAAGCTGTTTCGAGTAAAACGCGTTTAAGGGGGGATTTTTTGATGAAATTGTTTAAAATTTTTTTTGTATGTAGTAAACAGATCAATAAAACTATATGCCAAGTTTCACAAGTTTTCCGTTGTATACTTTCTTCACAAAAAAATTCCCAAAAAGCGGTAAATTTTGCGAAAAAAAGACAATCCCCCCTTAATTCTCAATTTCTTGTTGCCACCTCTAGAACACATATAATTAAAATCAGTATAATTTTTGTGTACCCAAAGATGGCACACTATCCACTGAAGCCAGTCATCGATGAGGCAAGCTTCACAATAATTTTCTCCGCAACACTTTTTGTCATTTTTTACAGCACTAATAGCTGCTTTTAATGATTCTTGAGTCTAGTTCCCTCGTAGAGCAATTCCTTTTCTATTGTACTTATTAGGCATCTAAAGCAAATGAAGAGAAAATGAATTACTTGAACACATTACAACTAATACCAGGGCAATCATGCACCGACTGTACGTGGCCATCTCTCCTAATCTCGTGGGAGAGATGGCCACATCTAAAATGTAAACAAGTAGAGACAATACGTGCGAAATCTTGATGTTATAACAAAGCACTGTTCGTGAACTATTCAAGAAATACAAAAGTAACTATTACTTTTACAAATTAACATCACCACAATGTAAACCATGAAACCCACAAAAAATTTGACAGAATAATTAAAAAGAATTTCACTTACTTAACATTTTTTTGCCAAACTTTTGCTCGTACACTTACACCTGCGCACGACGCAAAGCGAACAAGTGAAAGTAACAAGTGAAATCTAGTGCGCGGCTCTATGAAACATTTATATTGCCCAAAGCAACCGAATTTTTTGGATTTGAGGCGTCCGACTTCCGGAAAATAGCCGGAAAATGATCTTTCAACAATCATCCTCCACCTGAAATCAACGATTCGATTTAAGGCGGGACATTTAGACAGGATAAAAGCAATATTGAGGGATTTTTTAACTGAGAAATAATTACTCAACAGTTATCAAACCTTAGGTATATTTTAATAGTATAATCAAGTATACAAAACAATTTTTTTTAATTCATTCATCATCAAAATGACGGAGCTGTGGTAGTATTACAGCAAGTTCGCCGCGGGAGTTGCGAATCGGCGTGCAATCTAGCTTCCCGTAGACTTTGATTTGCAAAAAAGTTTGAACATTTTTTCAGTTAGAACATGTATAGTTTGTATGTAACGGTAATTGAAACGAAGAAAATGCAAAATTAAGAAAATGGCACGCATTCATAAAGAAAATCAACATTTCTATAAAATGTGGTTTAAAAGAGTAGTTTTTTTTTCAATTTTTCAAAAACAATTCTCGTCAAGTCAAGTTTCAACTCAATCGGCTTAATAGTTTTTGAGTAATCCTGCACGCCAATTTCGATAATGCAGTTTCGAGAAAAACGCGTTTGAAGTTCACGCCCGCTTCGAATCCGAGCGGTGAAGCACAACATTGACGGGCTGTAACGTTTGAAGTTTATCGAATTTCGCTTTGAAACTTTGGGAAAATATTCTACATATATAGTTCTATCGTTTAAAGGAAAAAAAAAGAAATCGATTTTTTGATCGTTGTAAATGTATATCCCGCCTTAAGGCGTTACCCCCACTTGTAGCGCAAAAAAAGGCCTTTTTCATGAATGTTTTTAAAGAAAACTACAAAACTTTTTTAATCGATCAATATACCATCTTAAAGAACACATCTTGAACAACTTTCAGTAATTTTTTTATTGAAAAATATTACATTGTTTAGTGGCAAATGGCCGTCAATGAAATAATGTTTTTGTATACACGATTTGCGGTGACCAACATTGCGGCGAAGTGGATCATCTGAAAAAAAATTGCGGATCGATTTAGTCAAATATAAGTATAAACTAGTCTTTAATCGAAGGATTTTAAAAAATATTCATTTTTCACAAAATGGCGGACAGTCAAAGTTAATGGTTCGATTTTAACGAAAAAAAACGGCCGTTTTTTGGCTATAAAACGGCCATTTTTTTTTTTTCGAAAAAAAATCGACCGATTAAAGACTACATTTTTATGTATTAAATAAGCCTGCAAACTTTCAAGAAGATCGGTTCATTAGTGTTCGAGTAATCTTGGTCACCGACTTCAGAAATGCCATTTTGAGAAAAACGCGTTTAAAGTTTCTCTTTCAACGCTCTTTCAACGCGGATTCTTCTCTTTCAACGCTCATATCTCGGTCAATTTTGTTCGGATCGACTTGAAATTTTCAGGACATATTCTCAGGTACTTATACTTCAAAAAAATGCAATAAAAAAAAATCGATTTTTCCAAAATCGCAAGTGGGGGTAACCCCTTAAAAAACAATAACGACCATTTCCGAAATGCCATATGCGCTGAAAAATAATGTTATATATATGAATATAACGGTTTAAAAATCATCTATCTCGACACATAGATATGAGTGTGTAATTTCGAAGTAACGGTGATATATGCAGATTGTAGAATAAGGGCGATAGGGAAACGGTGGCTACACTCCGAGACGCGAGCCATACAACGCCATTGTGAGAAAGGGCGGCGGGGGTACATATATTCACAGGAGCCGCGGGTAAATAATTGCGCGTGACCATTGTTCGAAAGAACTACGACGTGAGAATTTTTCTTTCAATACCTATATCAGATTCCGATCTGTTCGTTCGTATGGTTATTTGCCATGCTCAAGAGTCTTTTTTATTCTCACGCGTTTGTATAACCGGTGCCCATTTCGTAAAATACATCGTGTCTACATGTCACTGCCGCGATGAGCGTGTATCGGGAACGCCGATGAGTATACACGAAGCGGCATCTGTATTTTCTTCTTTTCATCATTGTTTGGGAAAATGATACAAATGGATGGCGCTGAAGTTTGCATCGTTGGAATGCAACGAATATTCTGATCGTTATTTTCTTTTTTTAATTTTTATTACGATGTATAATATATTTTTTATAGATTAATATCGTGGGTTTCTCATGTGGATAAGAAAAAACCGTTTGGGTGGTCGTCATATCATAAATCTGCAAAAAAAAACGTGAGCAATGGAAGAAAAATTAAAGCATCACACCATGGTTAAAAGTAATTTTTTGTCATTTTTTTTCTGAAAGATACATTCGTTAAGAATGCTCTCACCAAATTTTTTAAAGAAATTTGTAAAATTGGCGGAGATACAGCATTTTATGTGAAACCGTTCGAAGCGCACGACCGCGACCAGATGTGCGGCTTTGAACGCGTTTTTCTCGAAACTGCATTTTTCAACCTGGTTGACAACATATTAAAAAAACTATTCATCCGATCTGCATGCGCCAAGTCTTAAACTGTTCGAAATCGTACGGATTTTTTTTATAAAGGGCTTCTATTTTTTCTATGAACGATGAAAATTTGCGCAAAATCAGAACTAGAATTCGCTGGTCCGCCATTTTTTTTAGATATCGAAATTCCCCTACGTGATGCTATAAACCTATATGTCTAGTTTCTAAATATATTTTTATTTTTTTTCTTCAAATGAACCGTATGGCTTAATCGTTGTCAACCGCCGAGCAGCAATTTCGTCGGAGTGTCCTCCTGGAAGCGGCGTACCCCGCAATTTATACTTTAGATTCGAGTACAAAAATTTGTATATAGTCTTCTACATATATATATTGACTATGAGTATTAATAAACAAAATTCCATTCATCGTTTGCTTGGAAATAATTACGAAAAATACACCCTCGTACCGCGCACGAACCGTGGTGTGGTACCGTAACTCTTGTTGCATTCCAACGATGCAAACTTCAACACTATACAAATGGAATACTTGGACAAAGGATACTCGGCTTTTTTCACCGAGACGAAGATGCGTACATTTTTAGATGGAGAGCATCTTAGGTATGAAAAATTTGCCAATTCTTCATCGGCCATGATTCACCGTCTAATTAACCGACTTAGGGTTTTAAGTAGGTTTTCGATAAAAAAAACATTGGAATTAGATGCAATAATGGTTGGGATTGTGATAGGGAATCATTCATGTACAATCAATGTAAAAGTGTGAATGTTTTTTAAAAATAAAAATCGTGTATTTTTAAAGTTCCATCGTATGCCTCTTCGGGCTTCTGCGATCTCCAGTTCCACTTTTTGTCTTCACTTGTCACTTATCTATCTGCAGTTTCTCGAAGACCCTCCAGAGACCTGTCCGCAGCCTCTCTTTCCCTTCACACCGTAGTATTAGATTTTCATGAGGGCAGCGGGAAACTGACAAACTTGGGTCGATACGGGTTATATCCACCCGTTTTACTGAGTTCGAGTAGTGTTCGTGATCGGAAAGCCAATAAAACTGCCCCTGCTCAGGACTATTTTTGAATCTTCGCTGAAATGGATTTGCCAAGGTCTAACTTCCGACAACTGTGTCCTGACCTGTGGCCGTACCAATTTTAATTCTTTAGTCCAATCGACAAGCCAGAACATTTTTGGTACAGAATCTTCCGCTGAGTACAAATTTTCCAGTCTCTACCAGATCAGAGCGGATGTTCGTATCCGGCTCTGACTTTTAGGAAAAATCAATTTTCTGGCGTAATTAAGGGCGCGGGAAGCGCATGACTGAAAAATTCGTGACCACCAAATGATTCGGCATGGAATAGGACTTCGTGCAGAAATCAACATAGGGGTCCAATTGGATTCCCATACTTGTCGCTACTTTCTGATAGGGATCCAATGGGTCATCGCATTTGATGCTTGTTCCCCATTGAAATCGAATGTACGAATCCAATTTGAATTCTGAAGGATTCCCACATTATCGAAGCGAATCCGATTCTTGATGGATCCCATCGCATTGGGTACATTGAATTTTATAAAAGATACATATAGATGAGGGGTAGGTGAACAAAACTACTTGTCCATACTACGTAAATCTTTTTTTGTTTTATTATTCCCTGCCTAAAAACTGCCTTTTCGCTTGACAAGGTAGTTTTTAACCAAATTTGAGGCCTTTAGAGGCGGATTTGATTCAAAGTATTGTGGACAAGTTCGGTTTTGTTCGCCTGCTCCTCAGATATACAAAATGAGTGGATCTTTAAAAAACGTAAATTGCTTAAAAAGAAGTATATCTTAAAAGTCGATTTCGATCACATTACTTGAAATCCACTCTGATTATCGTTTGTTGTTTATGTCACTGCACTTCGACAGAATATTACCACACACGACGCTCACACAGCGGGTTTTTTCTCGTGACTTTTCCACTCATTTTCGATTCGAACGAACCCGAGTCGAAATTTTCAGCCCATTTCAAAGGCCTTTGATTCTATGTCAGCCTCACTTGGGTCTGTTTACTGCTAGAAGTCGTACTATGGGCCGCCACATGCTCTTCCTTTGCTGTTTACCTCCTGCATAGGCCCTTATACTCCTACCTAACCTAGCTGAAGTCGTTGCAGCTCCTCTTTTGATTGCGTTTGGACCCATCGTGCATTTGGCTGTTTCGACGAAACGAGGGTGGGGATGGTCGCATTCGAAAGAGCGGGTCTGATAGTTTTCAGTAACCGTCATGCGTTGGACTAGGTAGGACCGCGCGTTCGCCGTAGAGGCCTACTTTTCCAATGGCCTTTCCATTATCAACACCCAGCGAACCTTTCGCATTCGCTTCAAACTTGCCCCTGCAGCTCCAGCAACTCTCCAAAGTGGAAGAAATGGATCTTGGGCAGTTACAATATTTTTGATAGGAATTGCCCTCATGTATGCATGTATACGCGGATCCCTATAGCAGGCACGCATGCATACGTATAGGTACTAGTATACGTGTGTTGGTGTATGCTTAGGCATGTATGTGTCCGGGTATATACGTGTGTCTACGCATGCGCGTATTCAGGCACATGTATCTCTATATGCGTAATAGAGTGTATGAGTGTGCGTGTATATGTGTGCCATTCGATGTCCCCCTTAGCGCCTGCAAGTGGCGAAAAGGGAAATTTGTTCTCGTTCTAGGCGTTAAGTAGGAGCTCATTTTATATTGAATGCGAAGCTACTTTACTGCCTTTATGTCCTACCACTGTGAGGATCTGAAGGGGCAAAATAGGCTGAAAATTTCGACTCGGGGACAGTGCAGAATCCAGTTGGATCCCAATGAGGATTCCCTATGTGCGCTGTCCCCAACAAATGCCTATAGAGATGTGACAGGGTCTGGAAACATCCCAAACAATTTCTGCACGGCATTACGAAAAGATTTTTTTTGGGAGATCGAACAAGATCTGGTTGAGAGTTTCGAATTAAAAGTTCCCAAATGACGCCAATCGGGAAATCGCCCGGAATCCCCTTGGATTCCAATGTGGACTCCCTACGTGCGGCGTCCCTGTCAAGTCCCTATAGGGATGTAGTAGGATCTGGAAACATCCCAAAAAATGTCTGCATGGGACCTCACTGAAACTAGCTGAACGAAGAATCCCGCTAGCCCGACCAATGTGCATATTGCCGAACCAATTTTAATTCCATAGGCCAATCTGTCTGGACCAATTTCAATTCTTCAGTGCAATCGATTCGACACGATCCTCGTTGATATAGACGGCGTCCGCCAATTAAGAATTGTGCAGTCCAGTACGTGGCACATACGCCACATAAAAGCCACCTCTACTGGCCGTAAATGTTCACAATATTGAAGTCTGCGTCGTTTGAACGCAACGAAAATTCTCTTTAATTTTTTGATTTCTTCACTTTCATTATAATCTAAAATATTTTCGTGCCAATTTAGGCAGTAGATGTCTACCATAACGCTGCGTGTGTACACTGGGTCTTTGAAGGAACAGTCGAAATTTAAGTCAAATTTCCCTTTCTAAATAGAGGGCGGGCTTTGGCTACCCCCTCCCCCCCCCCCCTAAAAATCTAGGTAGTAGCGGGGACTAAAGGCCCAAGGGACGCCCGGGCCTTGCAGTTTACTTGCAAACGCCAGCCAGTGGAAGTTGTGTCCGTTCCCTAAAAGGGTCAGTGTACACACTGCGTCGGTATTTTCGACGGTAAGTTAATGTAGTTTTTTTTTGTTTTCTTGTATAGTTATTCAGTGTTTTCATGGCTAAAATAAAGGTTTTATATAATTTGATGCTGTTTCGGCTATTTTTTTACAGACTTTTATCTGAAAAACAAAACTTTTTTTGTATTGCTGGCTTACAAGTCCGTTATTTATCCATATTTTCATAGAAAATAAAGTTTTGCTATATTATTTCTTGCTTTGTTTACTTCCTTGCTTTTTCGGTTTTTTTTTACTAGTCCTTGCTTGTTACTGAAATTAGTTTTTTTGTTCTAACAGTTTTTGAAGACAGGTGAAAGAAGTGCATCTCAGGTTATGTACAATTTACGCGACCGTCGGCCTGACGTGTTTTACGATGAAGAAAGTTCAAATGAAGCCGATGGAGAAGAAGTTCATGACGAAAACAAAAAACAATGCATTCTTGTGCATCGTGCGAAACGCTGGTTTGCGATGATCATCGGACGCACTTTTGCCACAATTGCGCACTGTAAATTCCTTTTTTGTCACTAATTATTATTCATATTTCATGATTTTTGTATTTGCAACAATAAAAACTCATTTTGCGCTGAATAATTACCATTCCGTTTATAAAAATATTCCTCACTTTCAGGTGCTTGAATAATTCAACGTTTTTGGAGTCGACGCCGAATACACTATATTCTTTTGAAAGCTCATAGTCTAAGCTACAAAAGCCTATAACCGTTTTTAAAAATATTTGTTTATCGTAGAGTTACGATTTTTTTAAAAACAAAATTCCGTTTTTCCGCTTTTCCGACTATTCTCCATTTTTTATTAACAACGGTTTTAAACTTTTGACTCTGGCAACTTCTGGGCCATGTAGTAGACACTTCAAGAAGTGACCCAGAATTTCTTTAGATTTTTTTAAAAGCTGAAAAACTTAAAACCCGACTGTTCCCTAAAAGACCCAGTGTACACCCCGCGTGTCTCGAAGAATTTAGTGAATAAGTACAGGGAAATAATACAGCAAATATAGTAAATATAGTAAAGATATAAGACAGTAAATATAGTGGATAAGTACAGGGATAAGTATCCTGAAAACCATATCAGTGATTTTCATAGTCTAAATTTACCAAAAAAAAGTTAGGCAGTGAAGAAAATTTCATTTTCGTTGCACTCCAACGATGCAGACTTCAATATTATGGATGTTCCACATATGGAGCGTATATGACGTCTATGCCGCGTACACATGACGTACCTGTGTCATCCATTCAACGTATATACGCATGATATACCATTTTGACGCTTTATACCCAACGAATATAGTCTACACGTTACATACACTTTCCGCAAATATTTAACATACATAAATTGCCGCTGCTCGACACGGGAGATTGCCGCAGCTTTGCACGGGGACTATACTGACGATTCAACGTGCAAACGTGTTTTCTAGTTGATAGCTGGATATGTTTGAAAATGTACATTCGATCATTTACTTTTTAACCCCGAGCCTGTACGTTTGGACGTTATACGAGAGCTTTGCAGATAGCAGCATTGCGGGGGGGGTGGGGATGGGGGTGGGGTGATCGTGAAATCAACCGAATTACTGGGCAAATGAGCGCGGTCCGCGATCAGCTGCCACATGGGGTTAGCGGGCTCCGGGCGAACCGCCAGTCAGGGCCACATGATCTGCAGTTGATCTCTGTGTCAGAGCGTCAAACGGAACGTATTCGACCGCACATAATGGGCTTGAACAGTTTCTGCAACTGCATTCATTATTTGAGTGAATCCAACGGAAATTCACACTTCGATGATGATACATACTCGAAAATGTAACCCCACTTGTCATTGCACAGTAATTGGGTATCAGGCTCTCTTCTCTTTCTTCTCGACAGTATCTTTTAGACAATTTGCTGAAAGCTTTGGAGCTTCGTTGATTGGATCACATATATCTGTGGAGGTGACAGCTACAAAAGGACGTATCGGAAGGGGTGACGAAGAAAATTCACTGGCAATATAAACTCAGGACTTGCTGCAGCAAGAAAGTGTACGTATATAGGGATAGAAAAAAAAACAAGTCTTTCGTCTCACATCCGGTGATAGAGCTGGATGGAATAAGGGTGAGACTGAATGTCAGAGAACGAGAGAGCTATGGATGAAGATGGGGAAAAAGGGACAAAAAGCAGAGCAATGTTATTGGGGGGAGATACCTTCAGGCGAGGAAAACATTGCTGATTCTCATGATGTTTTTTAAAAGGAGAGATTTCTTCACCATTTTTTAGACGTAGGGTTTTATTACTACTCTAGGCTGCAACGTGGTATTTTGAAAATAAATCTTCAAAAATGGCGGATGTATCGCACGATTTTCTAAACGGGTTGCGGTCGATATTATCAGACGGTGTGACACGTAGCGTCGGCGGGATCAATCTGAACAAAAAAACCAACTAATATTTTATTTTTCATTAACACTCATACGCAGAATATGAACCATGAAAAAGTGAGAAATGTCGGAAATTGACGAAATGGTACGCTTTGAAACGAAAAGATTGCATTTTCCGACAAAAATGGCTACGTCCTGCAATAACAAAAAAGTTTAAAAAAATTTAAGAACATTCAGGGTCATTATTTAGACAATAAAGTTAGAAAGATTTATACCAAGTTTCATCAGAATTGGTCGATTAGTTTTTTAGCTATACGCCACGTCAGTTTTGAAAACGCAGTTTAGAAGACCGTACTATACCTCCACCATTTTAAAGATTAATAGAAATAAAAAAATACCATTCAACAGTGAAAAGTAGTAATAAAACTTATCCTAAGTTTCGAAAATGGTGAAGAAATCTTTCCAAAAAAAAATCACGAAGATGCGCAAATTTTTGCCTCGCCTAAGGATATCTGCCTTAAGTTTAGGGCGTCAGGGTGGGTACTTCAGTCGACAGATTTAAAACGGAAAATACGTTTCCTCGGGGTAACGAAATTGACAGAGCGTCGCAGAGGTGCGGATCAATGAATGCGCGATTCTCCTGCGGAGATCGCCTTCTCGACATTTCGGGCCTTCTTTGCAACCTTCGTATTTGCTCGAGAAAATCAGGCGTTTCTTGATCTCGTCTGATATACGCGCATCATAAGTGCGGGGAAAGGATACACTTGGAACACGTTATATTCATAGTGTTGGCGATGAGCGTATACGGCAGTTTTCAGGAACTTTTTCAATTAAGTTATTCACTTTGGGCAAAAGGCAGTCCTCCAAATAACCCATGATGTTGAAGTTTGCATTGTTAGAATGCAACGAAGTATTTTTTTCACGAACTTCCAAAATTTTTTTTGAGATATTTGAGCTATAAAAATCACGTGATCATTTTCGGGGCTCTTTACTCAGCGATCTACAACTCAAGTCTACAAAATATGATTTTCGATGTCATTGCATTCTAACGATGCAAACATCAAGCCCATAATAACCCGTACATAACTGGTTCATTTTATTTGCCGGTGGTGTTGAAAACGAGTTTTGCGCAATATTCAGTATCGGGACGATAGGTTGCTATGAGGGTGCTTATCGAAGACGAATGTCTTTTGAATCATCTTTCCCAATTTATGTATGGGGGAAGTAGGGGCAAGATGAGAATGCTGAGGTCATGTTGAAATAAAACAGTACATATAAATCAGTCAACTTTAATTATTCTATTAAACTAATCAACATTCATTGATCTTTTAATTTTGTAAACAAAAATCAGTCTTTCTGATTATTAGCATACAATATACATTTTTAATCAAACCTTTATTTCCCTCATCTTACCCCATATGCGGGGCAAGATATAACAGCGCTGGGAGCGTGATGGGGCAAGAATTATTGGCATCCTTCGCATATGAAAACGGTTTCATTCTTAATACCAGCAATTTGACAAGCCTGAGTTCTGGAGTACTTAATCCGGATAATCTTGCTTCCATATCTTTTAAGGGGTTAGGACACAGTAACGGGTATAAAATCATGTGCGAATTTAACAATTTTTTTCGTATGGAAAAGTGATTCACTCATAAAATTAATTGCACATCTATTTCGTATGAATATCAAGCTGTTAGAAAATATACATATATATTTTCTTTCGATGTCCAAAATGGCCGACTACTAATATTTTCTTTTGTTATCTTTTTTTAGGCGCTCCGCGGCGTGACTTTTAGCATCCGCAATTTTTGACCTAGAACAAAAAACAAAAATTCTCGTCAATCTACATTAGAATACCTAGAGAAGTACGTACGGAATTTAGAAAATATTGTTTTATTCAAAAGTTGTAGGTATTTGAATTGAGTTGTAGGTATTTGAATGAATTTTCAGTGAAAAATTTCGTATAAAACTGCGCATAAAATGAAAAGTTTTCGATTCATCAGAAATTCCGTACGTACTATTCTGCGATACGCAATTAGGAACGTCACTTTTAAATTTGAAGTAGATCGAGTGAAAATTGTTGAAGTTATTTGTCACGCCAATTGGAAAAAAACTGTTTCGAGAAAAACGCGTTTAAAGTTTTGGGTACTTTACGGCCGTGCCAGAGGTGGGCTTACATTATACGCTCAAAGTCGGTGAAAAAAAATGTTCTTGCTATAAACTGAATACTAACTTATTCTTATGATGATAAAGCACCGTTTTAGCGAAAAAAAAAGGATTTTTTTAAATTCTACTGTGGCCTTACCCCTTAAATCATTTGTTAGTTCTTCCTCTGGTAGAAACACCGGTTAAAGAAGAATCGGAAGGCCCTACTAGTTTTATAGCACCCTGTCTTATAGCTTCAACACGTCTCCCGAACGTAGATACTGGTACATTGTGAAATATTGCGGCTTTGCGACAGCTTGCATTTATCTTGCTCCATTACAGCTAATTAGGTTAATGTATCAACAAAAAATCGCTCAATAACCTTGAAAACCTCTAATAAACCATAATGATATTAATAATTAGTACTTTCATTGTATTTACTCACCTGTCTCTCATCAATATCAGCAACTCAAATTAAGACGGAATATACATTTAGACAGGAAAAAAATAAGCAATATTGAAGGATTTTTTAAACTAAGAAATAATTATTCTACAATTCCCAAACTTTAGGCATACTTTAATAGTATATTTACGAATACAAAATAATTTTTTAAAATTAACTCATCATCACAATGACGGAGCTGTGGCAGAGTGTTACAGCAAGGCCGCCGCAGGCGTTGCGATTCAGCGTGCAGTCTAGCTTCCCGGAAACTTTGATTTGCAAAAAGTTCAAACCTTTTTTCCGTCAGAACATATATAGTTTCTATATGATGGTAATTAAAATGACGAAAATGCAAATTTAAGAAAATGGCATGTTTCGCTCTAAAACTTTGGGAAAATATGGTTCTATCGTTTAAAGAAGAAAAAAAAAGAAATCGATTTTTTTGTCGTTGTAAATGTATATCCCGCCTTAAGGCCTAAGGCTACTCTAGAGGCCGAAAAAATAGGCTTTTTGCGGATTTTTTAAACAAAACTACAAAATAAATCGTGATGGCAAAAAGGGTGTTTATCATACATATCAGTGACTGTATACAATAATTTTTTTGGAGCGATTAATTTCAAAATGGCGGCTGTGCAGCATTTTTGCGATGACGTCTCCGTTTTTCCAGGGTCCACGGCCGGACAAAAAACTCCTGCAACTTTTTAATTATAATGAGCCAATGAATTTTTTTCGATTACATATAATAACTGCTATAGAAGTACGTAGGATTTTTTCCATACATTGGTTTTTGGCCAAATGGCGCACTTCTAAAGTGGAAAGTGAAAAATTTGCCTAAAAAATCGTCAGATAATTGTTAATAACAAATGAACTATGCAATATAAAAAAAAAATCCTACGTACTTCCATAGACAATGTATTTTTCAAGATATATTCAACATTTCAAGTGAATCGGTTGAAAATTGTCTGAACTATGTTTCCGGCCAACTTAAATAACGCAGTTTTAAGATAAACGCGTTTGAAGTTTTGAGTCCGCTCGCTGCGGACCAAGCGGCCTTGTACTAAAATTCGAAAACCGAATACGTAGAGATTTTTCCCGGTCATAGTCTTTTGGGACATCATTTTTGCGGTCCTAGGGGACCATTAAAAAATCGTTTTCTGAAAAATTCTAGAGTGGCCTAACCCCTTAACTAAAACGATGGTAAACTTTACCAAAAATTAGATCGTTTTGCCAAAAAATTGATATTGCTTTCTCACTCTAGATGCGTGCTTCCGCCACAGTTGATACTTTCACACTCATTCACCTCCACGCCACCCCTTCAAACTCCAACCCGTGCGGAAATTGAGTTGGGGCTGTGATCGGGCCCCAATAATATTCCCCTAACTTTATTCGGGCCCTAATCTGGAAGCCACATGAGGGCCGTTCGCGGCCGGTCACACTTTGTCAACAAGGGCCCTTAAAGGCGCAACGACCGGGGCCTTATAAGTTGCCTCAATGGAGCCTCATCAAAACCATTTTAGCGCCCTGCAAATGCCTCAACGGCGCCTCATCATAACCATTTCAGCGCCATAAAATATCCATATCAGTGGATATTCGTGTATGTTAAATGCGTCAGGGTATATCTGTATTTTTTTTTATGTAATTGTTCATATGCATAGGTGTGGGCGTGAGTACATGTGTATGTATGTGTGCGCGCGTAGAAATGTGATTGCGTATTTGCATGTGAGCCTTTATGACAAACTACCATGACAAAATGAATACAAAAAATAATCCATTCTAAGGAATGGATGTGTAGTAGAAATAAAAAAAATATATGGGTCTACTGAATCACTAGAATCTATTTCCATTGAGGGAAAAAACTGGAAAACAAAGACCAATTTATTTACTTATTCTACACAGTCAGATAAAGTTTATGAATGGGGAATATCAGCGAAGTCTTCAGAAGAAATAATTTTCCCTATGATGAGTATTGAGCGGAAATTAGTTGCTATAAAAATGTCGAGAAAACTGGTTGAGACTGTTCACACTTATGCGCTAGCATTACTCCATGTATGAGTGAAACCATGAGTAATTGTTTGTGTCTATGTAAAATGTTTCTTTAATTTGATAAATAAATACTGTCTGATGTTTGTCTGCATATTTGTGTTCATCGTTGATTTTTTATTTGCTAATGCCCTTACGCTTTTTCCCAATTTTCGTACGATAATATTATTCGATCGAAGTATATAATCGATTTGAATAATTGAAATACCATCAACCATGTAGCCTAAGCTATTTATACTGGTTTATCGCTATAATAGTCAGATCTGGGCCTATTGTGGAGATCCCTACTTGTTTATCCCTATACTGGCAAAGTCTCGGCCTATTGTGGAAGTCCCTACAGGTTGATCCCTATAATGGCCAAGTCGGGGCCTATTGTGGGAATCCCTACAAGTTTATCCCGATAATGGCCAAGTCTGGGCCCATTGTGGAAATCCCTACTAGGGAAAGCACTAGGAAAGCCCTGAAAGGCCCTTATTTTTATTAGGGATTCCCTATCAGTTTTCCGCACGGGAACGGAAGACCTGCTCGCACACACTGTTTAGTAACTAGGCTTATAATTCATCTTACCCGGCGCCTTCTTCTTGCCCCGAGATCCCCTATATGTTGCAGAGGAACATTGACAGACCAGGGAGGAAACCCGAGGCTTGGTCCTCGAAATGTGTATACGCAGGAAACAGCTTGTGGTAGGATCTTTTGCGGTGTATTCACATTTGGAATGTCAAAACGGCAGCTGAGGGGCTAGGCAGTTGCTCTATTGACAGCGGTCGTAAGGGTAGGTGGTCCAAAGGGTATGAGAAAAGGGGAAACGCGAAAAATAGAAATAGGAGCGGGGGGGGAGGGGGTCTTGAATTGCAGAGCCAAAACGTGAAGTGCATGGTTACGAATTCACAATGCCATTGTCCAACGATCTCACTTGTTCTTTTCCACTTTCCTATCTTCGTCACCTACACCCCGTGCACCTTCATTCTCCCGTATTTTCCTTTTACCTCTTTCAAGTCGCTTCTAACCCTCAAATCTCCTCTGTCTCTCCCGTCTGGTCCATTGCACTCAGCCCGGCACTCGCGCGCCATTTAGCCATTAATGGTTTCCGCTTCCGGTGTCTGAACCTCGCATTCTATATGAGCTTTCCTCCCGCGTTCTTACCCCGGACAGGAGTGCATAACTCTGCACACGCGTTAGATTGTTCACGGGCACGGATGTTGGTGTATATGTGTGAAGCCTCTGTATGGCGAGCGTGGTGTATGACTCGAAATCATGGTGGACGCAGAAAACTCGCCTCTATTTTTTACTTCCAATATTGCTTCGTACGTCCTCGCAGGCTCATACGATCTCAACCCTTTTCCTTTTGGCCCACCGTTCACTGCACTACTCCCTGACAGATCTACCAAAGTGAGGCCCATAGTTGCTCGTTTTCGAAAGCGTTATTGGAAATTACGGAATTGACAAGCTTTATAGAAGAATGCTCGATTTTTGAACAAACAAAGTTAATAATTTTCAATTCAATAACTAAAAATAATTTTAATTATTTGTTACTGAGGCCTTTTTTTATTTTAGTAACCTTTTTGAAATTTTAGTAACATAGTTACAATTTTTGAAAATACTGATTTTTGGTTTTCGCCGCATTCAAAAAATTGCTGGTCTGCGCTGTTGATGAAATCTCGGAGATGGATCATGTAAAACAAAAAAAAATCAAATGGTTTTAGATTCAGTATGTTAATGGCTATAGCGCATATCATACGATTTTTCATATATGCAAAAATAAAAAATGGCGGATATTTTTCGAAAAAAAAACGTCTTTTTTTACCGTTTTTAGCAAAAAATAGTAAATATCAAAATTTAAAAAAATCCTTGATATGCGCCATAGCTATAGTTGTAAAGAATATGTGGTTAAAATTCCATTAGGATCGGTTCGTAGTTTCGAACATTTTATCAACAAGCCGACACGTCTCGAGAAAAATGCGTTGAAAGTTTGTTTGGGTTACCTAAATACACAAAAAAAAATTCAACGTATTTCGAAAGTGTATTTATTAAGTGTAACAACTTTTATATTAATATCTATAATATAAACGCATCCAAAAAAAAATCATGAAAATAGCCTTTTTTTAGCGTCTAAAGTGAGAAGACCCCTTAAGATCCAACGCTACAAAACGATGCAACAAAAAATCGAAATTTCAACACATCAAGCCACCGCAGACCCTTCAACATAATCAACGACGCGACGTTAGCACTTTATTTTTATCAAACTATTTTCCGGTGTACCGTAATTCCGGATTATCGACATCGCCCTGCGGCGGGCATCCCCAAACAAACGCGTCTAGCGCCTCGCGAGGAACCGCGAACGTTTTTTTTCTCGTCGATTCCCAATCAATTCGAATTCCCATTAAGATCCTTCCGATACGCGTCACTAATTACATCGATGGGTGGGGGGCGATGTCATCAACGGAATGTACGTCGGGAATTCTCCATGGGAATCACAGCTGTATACCCATGCTCCGTTGGTACGATCACTGTGGGAAAACAGAATTTGAAAAAGGCAAAGAAAAGAGAAGAAAGGGCGAAAAAGTGGGAGCAATCGATACAGGTAATTGAATGATAACTCCATTCTGGCCGTATCCGCGCTCGCGCGACTCCCGAAGGGATGGAATCAGCGTCGGGGGAACTCGACGCGACCTGCCGGTGCTTGGGAATAATCGAGAGGGGTTTTCACCGATAATAATAATAGTAATAATAATAATAATAATAATGATAATAACGGTCGAAGGAAGAAAAAAAGGGCAGATCGGAAACGCGTCCATGTGCGTGCCACACACCTGCGTAAGTGTGAAAACCAACTGCTATATCCTCGGTGAGATGGAACGGAGAAAGGCTCAACCAATAAAGAAACGAGCTCGGGCGAGAAGGGTAGTAAAAAGGTAAAAAAAAATCGGCATCGAAGACAAGTAAGACGAGAAAGTAAAATGGAGCTCTCGAAATTGCTGTTCTATGTATGTGTGCGTGTATACAGGGTGTATCTCAATTACGTCATTTCCGTTCGTGAGAATATAGACCTTTTCGAGCAAAACGCTTTTTTTTTGTAATGTGCGACAAGAATTGGCCGGGATATTCACGAGTAAAGTTCGACGCCGAGTAAACAACGGCACAGAAACAATCGCAACAATTGCTAACAAGCAATTGTTCGCGAAACCTATTCATAATCAGCAAACTTGAGGATGAGCCTTTTTATAAATAAATTTAAACATTGCTGAGCGATATTGTCAATTTAAAGAAAAATTATTCGCCTTAATTAACATTTTTGAAAAATGCGGAAAACGAAATGACTTGCCTGAAGGGGTTACGTGGGTTTCGAAGCCAAAAAAGCATATTCTCTCTATTAAAAAAATTACAATATATAACTGATTTTATTTAAAATGTTATGCACATAAAAGAGCCACATTTCAACAATATTTTTAAAAAATTCATCCAAAAATTTGAGAAATTCAGCCGGTGGGACGTGGTTTCCGGAGACCCCTCAAAAAAGTGTCCTCGTGGTGGTCAGGGTAACTCATCATAGCTTTATCTGAAATTACAAAACCAATTTTTTTTCTGTTCGTAGATAAGTATCGCTCGTGATTGAACGAAGGATTTAAAAAAATTGAAAATCGAATCGGCAGAGTTGTATGCAAAATAGTTCAATTTTTGGTACAATTTACACTACGTATGGCCTTGTAAAATTAGTTGTAATCGAAAGAAAACCTTCGTTCAATCACTAGTCGATGTTATTTTGAAGAAGTGTGCAAAATTTCAATAAGATCGGTGCATTAGTTTTTGAGAAATCGTGTCCACCGACTTCAAAAATAGTGTTTCGAGAAAAA
>OY723391.1:20489394-20491894 GCA_963210295.1 Ophion ellenae | reverse complement strand
TATATGTTTTTTAATTGCCGATTTTTTTTGAGGTTTGTATTAGCGTGTAGTCATGTTATTTTTTTTGTATAATCGTGAGAAATATTTGTCCTGGGCATTATCTGCCGTTTGATCCCATCTTACGGATGATCAACATTGCCATCTGTGTGAAAGGCGCCACCTGGTTACGCGTTCGCATATATAATGCAGAATTAACCGAACGCTTCATTTGGATACGGCTGAAGCCAAGCTCATTCGAAGATTGCGCAAGCCTTCGCCACATGTAAAAACATTGAGGTTACGAAATTTATCGACCGATTGACCTGGAATCGTGTGCAATAAGTCTTTCATTATCGTCGAAGTCTGATGCGTATACGTTGGAAATTTCGAATCCAAGATAATACGCGAAGGTAAATATTCCGAATAGGGGACCCACATTGTGGCGGCTTGATCTTGATATAAGTTACGAAAAAACGTCTTTCTGAATGCACTGCAACAGATTTTAGCCGTCAGTGATGGTTTAATAAAAGGTTTTCTTTGTAATGCAATTCTTTGCGTGCTGGTAAATTATACATTCGCTATCGACAATTCTATACAAGCCTTTCTCAATATGTGCGTGCTCACGTCTTCTTGTTGGTACCGTAAAACGAGGTTTAATTGTCATGGGTAACTTTGACAGTTTTGGGGCTACTTTAACACAGCCCCAAAACACGATTCAAATTGGTGCGCATTTAAATGTATTCAAATTTGTTGTTCAAGTTTATTATAATGTTAATAATATAAAGTTGATTCTAATGCTGCTCAAGTTGATTTTGATCTCAATGATAATTATAAGACTGATTAAGTGCCTATAATTAAAGTACCCTAGGTACTTGATATTTTTATGTAAAATGTTTCCTCAATAAAGATGACAATTTGATTGTAAAAAATCGTTGTTTTTCATTTAATTCCATGCATTACGCATACAATATTACATTTTTTAATAAAAATGATGTCACAGCTTAATCTTTGACATAAGTTGAATTTCAATGCCTTGTCAAAGTAACCCCACACTCGAGATTACTTTGAAACGTTTTTTTAAATATAACATTGTGGAGTGGTGGAGGGGCTTGACCTTATACATTTGACAGCCAAAGAGAGAAAAAGTTGGAATTTAGAATGTTAAGAAAAGTTACCTACAAAAACTTCCAAAACTCGTTCAAAGTAACCCCATTTTACGGTAGGGTCAAAGTAGGAACAGTGGATACACTGAACCTTTTCTGTTTCTCAGAAGTGGACATGTATATATGTGCGTCTTTTTCACATTAGAACTGCCCTCGGATGCCAATAGGTTTGAACCTGTCTGTGAGTCGCTCCCGCGCAATTCGGTTGTGAGAGGTGATTTTATATTATTTCTGGTGTCAAAAGTTGAAAAACCAGCTGAGTTTGTACGTTTTTTGCTTCTTTACCTATCGCAGTTGTGCTCGAAGTCATTGTTCGCCCGTAATATACAGCTATAACAAAAGTAGAAACTTGTCAGTACCCGCTTTAGGAAAAAAGAGAGGGTCGGTACACAGTGGCTCAATTTTTCGAGGTACACAGAGGTAAGTCATAATATGAAGATTTTCGCATTGTGATTTAGATAGGCACTGGTACTACCTCATTAGGTAGGTACTCATTGTTGATTAATATTCAATAAATGATTGGGATTTATCTCATAATATGTTGTTTTTTTAAATTCATTTTTCAATAGTTTACTGTACAATACTCCCCATTGTATAGAGAAAAGCACTCCATTATCTACAAGTGTACAGTGGATCGGGGTAATTTTCTTCAAATTTTGCTTGATTTTAAAATTTTGTTTCACTGTGAAATTAGGCATGTTTCACTGTGTACACCCCCGAGTACACAGTGAATCAAATCCCATAAAAAAAGGGTATTATCTCAATATTTATTGGGTTAGGCCGTTCAGTGTCTTTTACAAAAATGAAGCCATTGAATACACCTTACGTTTAGTCAAGGTTTCATTGCGATTGTGTGAACGGTTAGGCAGATATAGACCTCAAAAAAAAATGAGCCGGAGAGTCAGAACTCGACGAGACATTATTTAATTGGTAGATTGAACAAATATAGAAACAAAGACTTTCTTGATGATGATCGCGACTGGCCGCTTCGAGGTCTGAAGACAGAATGCCACCTTCGTAGTCCACCCCTAGGTGGTCTAGGGCTTTTGTTCCTTGCCTCATCCCTTAGCTCCGAAAGGAACAGCCCTGACGTTTACGACTCATACAAGAGTTATGCAACCCTATATCCAACTGACAAGACACATCACGTAAATGTACGCCTTCGATTTTGTTAAAACTCATATGTGATAAAGCACGGCGTTGAAGTTTGCATCATTGGAATCCAACGAAAATTCGTTTTTATTTCTCATTTTTATTATTATCCAAAATCATCTTTCCCAGATTTAGGTTTTAGATTGTTAAATAAGGATTAAAAAAAATGTTTTCCACATTTTCGTATCTTATATCTACTGGAGGAA
>OY723391.1:20476705-20489194 GCA_963210295.1 Ophion ellenae | reverse complement strand
TTAAAATCGAACCATTAACTTTGACTGTCCGCCATTTTGTGAAAAATGAATATTTTTTAAAATCCTTCGATTAAAGACTAGTTTATACTTATATTTGACTAAATCCAACCGCATTTTTTTCTTCAGATGATCCACTTCGCCGCAATGTTGGTCACCGCAAACCGTGTATATAAAAACATTATTTCATTGACGGCTATTTGCCACTGAACAATGTAATATTTTTCAATAAAAAAATTACTGAAAGTTCTTCAAGATGTGTTCTTTAAGATGGTATATTGATCGATTAAAAAAGTTTTGTAGTTTTCTTTTAAAAAAATCATGAAAAAGGCCTTTTTTTGCGCTACAAGTGGGGGTAACGCCTTAACATACTGAATCTAAAACCGTTTGATTTTTTTGTTTCGGATGATCCATCTCCGAGATTTAATCAATAGCGCAGACTTACAATTGTTTTAGGACATTTTTTTTAACGACCATTTTCATCTATGAATGTATTTCGAAAGTGTATTTATTAAGTGTAACAACTTTTATATCAATATCTATAATATAAACCTACAAAAAAGTTCATGAAAATAGTCTTTTTTAGCGTATAAAGTGAGAAGACCCCTTAAGGGTCGAGGCTATGAAAGTATGCAATAAAAAAATCATACTTTTTTAAGTTCAAGTTCGCGAAGACCTCTTGACGCATTGTTTTTTAATTTTTTACGAAGAATGTATTTGTCGATTTCCGATTATACCGATTATACCGCTATTTTTCATTCTCTCTCTCTCCCGCTCTGATGAAAATAGCGAGATAAGAGATGAAGCGCGATAACAACGGAAATAAGTACATGTGTAAGTATTCTTGTTCTTGCCTCGGTGTGTTTTACGATTGTTCAGGCATCTCGGGAATCCCAAAGAGAAATGGGTTTCCTCGTTTCGGTGCAGTTTTGTGGCTCGAGTGACGATGATAGCGCACCACGCAGTCGTTGGAATTCGAAGATTGCATTCCGATGATGCGGCGGGTTGTAAGATATAGACGAGCGTTATACGTATGTTTCCGTGTGTGTGTGTGGGACATGGAGAGCTTTGGTGTGCGTTTCGGAGGGATGCGACGCCGCTATGCCAACCTGCAGGGGTCGCGTGGCGATCCATTTCTGATCTTTGATCTATTTCGAGGTCGCACATCGCAAAGGTCCACATCCCTTTCTCATATTGCATATATACGGTGTCCCAAAATCACCTGACTTTTTTATTCATTATTCAAACGTGTTATTCGGTTGAAAAGTACGAATATTTTTATTGTAATATAAGGTACCAACATGGAGGTTATGTGTGGAACACAATATCCGATAAATGGCCGCCTCGTCCCTGTTTGCAAACGTTTACTATTTTGACGAAATTTTTAATAACATTTTGGCATAATTCTCCTTGCATATGATAACATTATTATTATTATTGCATTCAACAGATATATATATATATAGACGATTTTATGCGAATTTTGCATTTCGAAAATGTGATCGTTTCGCGTTACTATGCATTTTTGACGTTAAAGTTTGCATCGTTGAAATAGAACGAAAATTAATTATTTCTAATGTCACACTTTTTTTTCCCAATTTAGGCTGTGGAAACAACTCAAACGTTTTCACGTATTTTCATTAAAGATTTATGACGTCAGTTCGAAAAAAATGTTTTTGATAATAATAAAGATGAAGAAATGAAAAATGAATACAAATCGTTGCATTCTAACGATGCAAACTTCAACGTCATTTCCAATATGTTATTACATGTGAAAGAACATTTCACTCCGATTTTCACATTTTTCGATTTACTCGGTTGTTAGGCTTTAACAGTTGGGTGATACCATACAAAAAATGATTATATTTGAACCATTTTCGTTCAGTTCTCGACGAGGCTTTAAACCGTTTTTTTTTTCAAATCTATTTAAACAAATTCTATGTCAAATAAAAAAATTGTGAAAAATAAACCCCAAGTGGGTCATTCTTGTTAGGTAGCTGCAGTTACAGAAAGTTTGTAGGTAAGTTAAATTTCCGACGGAATAGGTATAGACATTTTTTTATATATTGAATTTCTGGGTGTAATTTTCTGGAGACTTTTTGCAGCAGGGGTTAGTAAACTATTTCTAAGTATTTTTATTTTCAACGATACAACCTTTATTTAAACTCTTGTTTTTTTTTCTCTAATTGATTTATAAATTTAAAAACTAGGGCTTCGTAAGTATCTCTTCTCCGTTTGTCTGTGGAAAAAATAAAAGTGAAACAAGTCACGTATTGAACGATTATGCTAATAAAAAATGCTATTCGATTCACGACGTTGAAATTTGCATCGTTGAAATTCAACGATTTCTGTCTCCATTTTTTATTCCTTTATTTTGATCATTATCCGGAGCCTTTTTTGCCAAGGGAGGTCGTAAATCTCGAATGAGAGTATGTAAAAACGATTGAGGGGTTTTCACAGCCTAAATCGGCCAAATAAAGTTTTGCACCGAAAAAATAATTTTTTTTGTTGCGTTCCAACGATGCAAACTTCAACGTAATACGAATTCGATATGAAGCTTTCACGTAGAATGCTTAATAGATATAGGGGGATGTACTTAAGATGACAGTGAGATGAGATGACACACCCTCAATATTTTTACATATATTTGCGTTATACGAGTAACCATGACATTTTATGGTCAGTCAATAAGTGTTGCTAGTAGCGAAATGTAGTATACCCGCCTGTGAATGCGAACTTTTACGTAGCAAATATTTGAGTGATTTTCAAATGGAAAAAAAACTGACTACGTTATTATCTGGTGCTAGAAATACCCGACGGGTAAGATTTTTCCAGTTGAACCAATTTATTCATAATCTCGAGTAATTGTACTTCACAAATACTGCACAACGGATATTCTAACTCCAATGTTTTTGTCACACCAAATAAACAAAATCTGCAATCACTTATAAGTAAGTTGACATACCAGGCGTGGTTGTGAGATGACACAGTATGTCATCTTATCCTGCTGCGGACAAAACCGAATATGAAAACAGATTTTTGGCTCATCGTTATAGGATGCCTGGCTGTTATCAAGAAACCTCGACACGTAAGAGCTAGTCACAAGAGCACATGACCAAAACCATTGAAGCTGTAAAGAAGAATAGAATGGGTTGGCTTTTAGCATTCAAAGATTTTAACCTACCGCAGGCAACACTTCATCGTCACTATAATAATGTTCCGGTAAATATTGGTTGCTGTAAACTAACCTTTAACCTAGAAATTAATGTATCCGACCACAATTCTGTCGACGTCTGTAAGATGACATACATATGTCATCTTAAGCTGAAGAATGTGGTCTTACACACGTCGATCCACATGTGGTTTTTTTATTTTTATATTTTTTATTTTAGTAACTAATGTCCCGAACCTATTTCTATTTCATTATAATAATAAACCTTTATGGATATACGCTTGGCTCTGAATTCATAGGACGTCATTTATTTAAATATTTATCGTAAAAGAAAAAGTATGTTATTTTAAACACAACTCCCCTATATATACAGGGTACCCCAGAACTAAATGCGTTCCCTGAAATGGTTGGGTTGGGGGTGAAATTCTGAGCCGATTGTTCTAAGCATGTGTGGGTCTCAGATCAACCCCTGAATTATTATTAATCTTTGAAGGCGGGCCAATCAGGCGCACCCGGTGAGCCGGTGTACGTCGGCGATACGCGCGTGCAGTGGTGCCCGGCGGGAGCACCGCACCTACAGGCTCATCGGGCGCACCTGATTGGACCGCCTTTAAAAATTAATAATAATTCAGGGGTTGATCTGAGACCCACACATGCTTATATGAATCGAATCAGAATTTCACCGCCAACCCCCCATTTCGGGAAACGCATTCAGTTCTGGGACACCCTGTATATGGACGCGCGTTTTCGCTGTGCTGGATGTTCTCGTAAGTGACTGGCGAGCGTTGCAAGACGCTATACGCAGTGTATATATATATATATATATATATATATATATATATATATATATTGCCCTATGTGCAATCCAGAAGAGTTCCGGCCGGCAGTAAAGGGCATTCCTTAGATCGCGTATGTCTAGCACCGGCTTTCCGTTTCTGGTTCCCGAGGCTGTTATCGCTCTGGTATACGTCGCATTATATACTGCACGAAATAGGTTTTTTCTTTCGCGGCTGCGGGACCTCCTCTTAGTTCCGGTTTTTCTTTTTTCTCTTTATCGTCTTTTCAAATACGTATACACTAGACCAAGTATAATGCACACACACCCAAAGCTATATATCGACTCGCAATTTTCAAGTCACCGGGATTATACTAGTTCGACTGGCGCTCTCCTTCCCCAGTTGCGGGTTCTTGCTTCGCAGTTGTAACCGCCGAGCCTTTACCGTCCTGTCTCGTGCACACATCCCAATAAAAGAGGGCCCTTATCCCTTGTTCGTATTTCGTTTTTTTGCAGCCCAAGAAATAGCACGGAATCATTCAAGTATACACATCTGTATATAGATCTGTATATATACATATCTGTATATATATATATATATATATATATATATATATATATATATATATATATATATATATATATATATATATAGATTTCTGTATCAAATTTTGTCATATTATAAACTTTATTGCCGATGTTCCTGAGGTGGAAAGAGGCGCGCTGGTCGCTATGTACGGGCTCCGAACCGTTCTACACAAATGTACAGAATTCCTGCAACGTTCTATCGTATTTCCGATAAGATATCGGTAAAAAAATGGGATATATTGAATCATCGTGCGACGCTCACGTCGCCGGTATCTTTTATATTCCGCTTGTTCGTTTTCTTTTTTTTTTCTTCTCCTTATCGCACGTTCCGGATATGAAGAGATTGCGGATAAATCATTGTTGCACAAAATGCTCCAATTTTCTTATAGATATCTGTATTCTACTTTATGCGTATTCGTATATCTGTGTATGTGTAGGTGTATTTATTGGTTTGCAATCCTTGAACTATGAGGGCTCCGTGCTCCGGAAACGTCTATCACGTGATACACGAGATGTTTGATCCTGCGGATCTGTTTGCGGAGGAGCGTGAGGAAATATCAGCGCGAGAATTTCCGGTGCGAAAAATGTAAATTCTTCGAGGCACGTTTCGCGATATTGCGCCGAGAAAACTCTTATTTTTCTTGTCTTCTGACTGAGGGCGTTATTATCCATTGACGACGCTTTCTGTTGCCTACTCCTTTCTTTTCTCTCTTTATCTTTGCCTCATACCTGTGCTCATAGAGGATGCAGGGGCAAGATGAGAACGCTAGGGTCATGTTCAAGTAAAACAATATATATGAATCAGTCAACTTTAATTATTATTTTAAACTAATCAACATTTAATTATCTTTTAATTTTGGAAACAAAAAATCGGTCTTTTTGATTGTTAGCGTATAACATATATTTTTAATTGAACCTTTATTTTTCCCATCTTATCCCATATGCGGGGCAAGACGAAACAGCGCTGGGAGAATGTTGGGACAATAATTATTGGCATCTTTCCGCATGTAAAAATGGTTTCATTTACAATACCCGCACCCGACAAATTTATTGCTAATTTTTTTTCATAAAAGTACAAAAAAAATATTATTTAAAATTTATTTTATTTGATCACAACCTGGAACAAGCCTGCATCCAGCCTTGATTTTTTAGCCTTAAAAATCACTGGCTGACTAAAGCTTGAAATAACCCTGAGTTTAGGCTAAGCAGCCAGTCTTGGTTCCAGGCTGCTCCAAACGATGCAATGAAACCTGGCCCAGGTCTGTCTCACTCAGGCTCGGTGGAACAAGGCTCGCACAAGTTTGTTTCCATCGTCAGCCTTTTGATTCCCTACCTGGGACGTTACGGCATAAGCGTTTGTGTGAGATAATTTAAAATTGAAACATTAATATATATACAGCGCAAATATCATAAGCCTGATTAATGAACGATGAAGAATATCGTAAAAGGGTCCAATGATGTAAATAATGTGAAAAAAAAAATCACGAAAATATAAATATATAGCCGCAAATGTTTTTTGATCCAATCGCCACCTAATTTTTTGTTCCCAGTCGCTAACTGAAAAAACTATATCATGGCTAGGTCAGGAATATAATCTAGCCCTGGGATATTTCTCTCTATCTAGTCACCATCTGATTTTTTGTGTTCAGTTACTAGAGGACCAAAGCGTTACAAGGCTGGGTAGTCGATCGCTAAGACGGCTAGCTAATGGCGATTCGAAACATCACTTTACTAGCTTGTGGCTAGGCGGAGATCAGTTAGGTTTTCCACTCGGGTTAGGCTACTATGAGCACGGCTGTATGCGACCGTGTGAAGATCCTGATAAATGACGGACTTGCGATTTGAGTATAATGGCAAACGCAACGATTAAATCTCCGCTCGCGAGGTTTCAATTCGTACAACGTACATAGGTAGTATACGTGCACACGCAGACTCCTTTTGCGAACCAGCTAGAAAAGGTGGCATTTTTCTCGCTTTTGAGTAAATTTTCACATCACGTTAAGCACACAGTACGCGGCTTTTCGTTTATTTGCTGCTGGACCGCAAACCACACAATTGTTTCACTGCCCAGAACTCTGTGGAGTGGTCAGAAGAATGAAGAAAAGGTATAGATGGACCGAGGAAGGCTTCGAAAATAATCAAAATGAACGGAGTAGAACAGCAGAATCGCTAGTGTATAAAGAAAAAAAATACATTCCCAAAAACGGCTTGTTAATGCAAGATAACATTATCATATGATACAAAATTCTCGGTCGAGATGAGCGAGAGGGAAAGAGAGAGAGAGCTGGAGGAAGAATTCCACGTCTCGCATACCATGGTTCAAATCTGTGCTTGATGAATACTCCGGATATGCGCGTTGTTTTTTTAAGCGCTTCGCACAAATAGAAGAAATATTGCCTCTCTCTCTCTCTCTCTCTCTCTCTCTCTCTCTCTCTTTCTGTGTTTGTAATAATTCTGTGTAGAATGTGCTTATCGATAAGTGAAAATGAGTACGAAAAATCCGTAAATGATTGATAAGAGGACGATGATATTTATATTTCATTTGTATTTGTCATTCGGGCCCGATTCAGGCACTCACCAAAGTCTCGTGCGAATTCTTTACGTCGATACTCCCGATACTCCCGATACTCCCGATTCTCTCTCTCTCTCTCTCTCTCTCTCTCTCTCTCTCTCTCTCTCTTTTTGTCTCTCCATCGTTGTCGCTTCGCGATACGATTCTTGCGTATCAGGATGATCAAAAAAGGTGGACGAACTCTTGAGACACTTTCCTTCCTCCTCATCTGATCCTCACTCATTCTCTTGTGTTCGCACAGTAAAACATGCGTGCATACATTCGCTCCCTTCACACCTGCATCAGTGCATCCTCTCATTGCAGGGTCCACGAGTTCGAGACGCGTCGAGAAAAATTCGAAGTACGTGCAGTACTCTTGACAATGCACTGGCGCCGACGAGACCTGAAAATTTCCGAAACATACGAATTTTCCGAAAGTCGCTGCTTTCCAACACGTATCGGCAGAAACTGAGATTTGACCGTCGCGTACCCTCAAGAATTTCCTTGCATTGTTTGAAACAGTGTCTCTGCGATTTCTGGGTCCAATGACAATGTCTGAGGTGACGAGACTTCACACGTTAAGTTACTTATTTTTAAAGACGATGTTCAATATTTGACGCGTAACATTTGATGAATAGTGCCGAGGATATTGCGAACATAACCTCGGCGACAGAAAAAACAGCTCTTTTTATTTCACTCCCCGACTCATTATTTTATTTATCATTTTGTACAAGCACTCACGAAATGCTATTTCCGTAAATAATTTAACATTTTCATACCGAACGGGTACTAGGATATGGGGAGGGGGGGGGGGGGGGGGGGGGTCTACTATGACAGGCGGATAGATATGACGAATTATAAGACTTCGAAAAAATATGATTTCAAGAATGTCACAGGTTCATCAGTACATTTTCCATTTATCTTCGGCACGATAAACACGCAAAAATTAAGGGATATTTTGATGCGAGTGGGTTGAATATTTCATCTGGATATTGAAAAGTTAAGCCCGAAATTAGATGCTGTTGAACTTTGAGTCGTTGGAATGCAACGGAAATTCGTTATTTATTTTATTATCGTCCATTTTCATTGTTATCCAAAATATTTTTAGATACAGACTGTAGAGACTCAACTGTAGGTCTCTAATGAGGATCTTACAGTTCATTCGGGTCTTTGATCTTCAAAAAAAAATTGCAATGAGAAAAAAAAATTTCGTTGTACTCCAACGATGCAAACTTCAATATCATGAAAAGAGTACGTTTCATATGGACGTCCGACGTTTTTTCCGGGACGACAACACTCGAAATAGCTTCGAGATTCGATCTATTGATTTGAGGAAGATAATTTGTGGAAACTTCCTGCCTCAACGAATCGCGCATAAATACATATAAAAAATTGATAAGTTCCTACACGTATCTACATATATTATTTCTTATACTTGTGTGTTTTAGTCAAGGAAGTGCAATTTCCCCGTCGTGGCGGCCGGAAACGAGGCGTCAATCGAGGATTAAGTTTAGAACGATGCTTTCTCTCCGTCTCTTTTTCCCTCTCTCTCCATCTCGGCTTTCCTCCTCCTTTCTCTCATTTTCGATGTCGGAGTATAATATCCAACATGATCGCGACACCGAGTTCCGAGAGCCCTCGTAAATCAAGAGCTCAGTGAACTATGTCTGCGGTGTCGGAGATAATAACCATTTTGCGCTTCTATAGGTTCCGCGCGCCCGCGAGAGAACCCAGCAACCTCCTCTCCTCCTTCCATCGGAGCGTTATAAACGATGAGGAATAATGACGATAACAGTGTCAACGTTGTGATCTACGGGATAAGAGAAGGACATATACGGAAAGCGAGTGAAAAAAGCGAATGATGTCGAAATTTGTATCGTCAATGAAAGTCAACCGTTTTTCAAATTGTCACATTGTTTCTCGGTACATTAACGCTGTAAAAAGCACTCGAAGGTTTTTTTTAGGGTTTTGGAGATCTGTCACCTAAATCGACAACGAGAAACGTTGATGGAAATAAATGAGGAATAAAGTGGTAAAAAAAAGAATATTCGTTGCGTTTCAACGGTGCTAAATGTTGCACCATAAAAGCCAAAAACACCACAAAAAAGAGAGAGAGAGAGAGAGAGAGAGAGAGAGAGAGAGAGAGAGAGAGCACGGAATGTCAGTCCGCGTTAACTTTTTCACGCGATTCCCCAACATTCGCGAATTGTTTCAACGCTTTTACAGATTTTTGCCAAGTATGCAGGATGAAAATAAAATGAAATGCTTCTGTCCGCTGCTGGACATTCTCCAAGCGGCCAGTGGCAGCTACGTTATTGTCAACGGACCCGTGTGAATGAATTCATATCTATAATCGCGTTTTGGTGTGCACGTTATGTTTGTAAACCGACAAAGGTTTGTCAGTCGGGAGGGGGGGGGGGGGGGGGGGCAAACGATATTACAATCAGAATGATAATGAAACGGCACACCCGGGCACGGGAGGAATCTACACGAACTCAACGGTATTATCTTCTTTGTCCTCTCGGATCTGTTGTACGCGGAGCAGGATCATCCGCTTTTGTGAATGCGTGTGACGAGAAACACTCCGTTTCCGAGTGGATCATGGATATTCCAGTCCGAGAGAGAACAATGATACAACAAAGTATAAATCATTGAAACGCGACGAAAATTTTCCATCCTTTTATTTTTGTTTTCCCCCAGGAACTTTTTTTATCGCATTTTTCTGGAATTTGGGAAAATGTCGGTGCGATTTCCCTATCCTACAGGTGTAGAAGGGATGTGGGCAGTCGAACGGAAATCGCATTCTTGAAAACCTCAAAATGTCGATTACTCTAGGGCGGGAGGCTGAATTAGAAGTTACAAAAAGCGTTTTATCCGGATTTTTTTTAGAAGCAAACAAAACAAGTGAGCCCAGTAAACATTGAGGTATTTTTTCGTGTATATTTGAAATGTATTAAAAACATTTGAGAATGAAACAATCAACGGCTCCAGATTTATCAGCCTGTTCCAGGTGCGTCTTGCCACTGCCGTCCCCAATCGGCGGGAAAGATGCAGCTCGCAATTCTTGACTGAAACAAAAAACCAATCAAATTTTCAATTGTCATATATTTTTCTTCTGGGTGAATTAAGGAAAAGCTGAAAAAATCGTGAAATTATAACTCTTCTGAGGTTTGAAGAAAAAAAATGTTTACAAAAAAACTCTTTAATGTGCAATAAAAAATATTTAAAAAGATTTTTCCAACGACTTTTTTAATTCACTGCGAAGGAATTTTTATACTGAAGAAAATAAATTTTGGTTTGATTCAATAGATTGTTTAGTTTTTTTTTTGCTATCGCGACCGCCAATTTGCAAAAATCGTGAAAATGAAAACTGGAGCTTCAAAGAAATCCCCATCCCAATACCCCGGGATGTAAAGTACCCATTTTTGTACGATTTTCGGCAAGAGTACGATATACGGGGCGCCAAGATTTGACGGTGAATTTAGGCTTATCGAGACAAAATATAAACAGTGGTAAAAGTTGATATTTCGCTGATTTTGCGTTCAAATTAGAATTTTTCGATAGTTATCGAAAAAGACGATTTTTCCGACTTTGAAAATTTCAAGCAACATCACGCAAGGTAGCTTTCAAGTTTATAGTTTCAACAGTGTCTCACAACGAACATCCCTCAGGTGATACCCTTCGGTTTTGTTGAAATTTGGATATGTTATAAAGCACCGAAAAGTAAGCGATACGTATTTTTTTTTATCGACGGAAAAACGGTTTTAAGGGGTGAAACGAACCCTCGAAAATAGGGGTGTTTTTCGTTTTTCGTCGATAACACCATCGTTCTCATCTCCAATGTATAGTGCACAAAAAACTGAACATTGTTGCAATTTGAATTTTTTTAATATCTCGTACCGTTAAAACGTTATCGACGAAAAACGAAAAACATCCCCATTTTTGAGGGGGCGTTTCAGCCCTTAAAACCGTTTTTCCGTCGATAAAAAAAATACGTATAGCTTACTTTTCGGTGCTTTATAACATATCCAAATTTCAACAAAATCGAGGGGTGTCACCTAAAGGATGTTCCTTGTCAGAAGCCAAAAATGTATTTTAAATACCACTACCATGTTTTCCTCGCTTATAAGTGTGACCAAACAGAGAGTAAAGTAGTACTTTCAATTGCTAGGAGTCCGAAGAGGGATTAAAAGTGGACAGTACAGCCCTCTTCGGACTTGTAAGGCTCTGAGTTTATGTAAAATATATCTTCAAGTAATTTGGTATGGGGCCATTCATAAAACACGTGACGCAAATTTTATCAATATTCGACCCCCCCCCCCCCTGTGACGTTTCGTGACGGGTGCCGGTGCCCCCCCCCTGCCGCTCCTGAAAATTACGTGACATGGAGCCCGACCCCCCCCCTTCTGCTCCCGTTTTTCTTTCAACAAAAAGAAGCAAGTAAAATATTAAAACCATTTTAATAAGCTATTTCAGAACGAACAATTTATGTTGTTTACTTTAAGTAAATATATATGTAATATATAAAAACGTATAATTTATACGTTTATTTAAACAATTATCTGACGAAATTTTACACTTTCCAAAAATTTGCCTAAAAGATCGTCAGATAATTTTTAATAACAAATGAATTATGCAATATAAAAAAATCCTACGTACTTCCATAAACAATGTATTTTTCAAGATATATTCAACATTTCAAGTGAATCGGTTGACAATTGTCTGAGTTATGTTTCCGGCCAACTTAAAAAATGCAGTTTCGAGATAACGCGGCACAGCCGCCATTTTGAAATTCATCGCTAAAAAAAATTATTGTATACAGTCACCGATATGTATGATAAACACCCTTTTTTGTAATGTCGATTTATGTTGTAGTTTTTCTGAAAAAAATCCCCAAAAAGCCTATTTTTTCGGCCTCTAGAGTGGCCTAAGGCCTTAATGGACGACCCCACGTACATTAATAATAAATAATTTGATAATCTTTTATCACGATGCACCTAGAATGCAATGTGTTCCCGAGGATGTTTCAGGTGAGTCTCAATCGATATCAGAGAAGTTGCGACTTCCTCGTAAACGGAAATTTGGGTGGGCAGTGCAGAAAATTTTCAGCGTCTCAGGATCACCCTTTTCCAGATTTAATATGCTTATAGCGTCTCGTGACTTTTGCTCGACCCCCCTCCCACCCCCCTGTGACAAAGTGTGACGATTTGCCTGACCCCCCCCCCCCCCCTCACTGCGTCACGTGTTTTATGAATGGCCCCTATAGTAATTATATGAAACAGTTCTTATTGTTATAAATAAACAGAGAATATGAATAAATAAAACATTATAATCTTAGAATTTATGTTGAAAATCATGTAAATACTACGTTTAGGGATATTTATATGATCCCACTAAACAAACCCA
>OY723391.1:20304205-20471705 GCA_963210295.1 Ophion ellenae | reverse complement strand
AGGGTGTCTAGCGTTGCCATGTTGATTCCACACACTTATGCATTTGGTAACACGTAATGCGTTACAATTATACACGTGAGTGTGCAATTTTTACGCTTTAAATTATTACACATCTTTGTGTAATGATGAACACTGATTTGACATCGATTGATTAACCAGTTAATTGAAGACCACATTTGGTATTAACTTTTTGTTTCATTTATAGATCATTTTTGAGTTTGTCACGTGGAAGAACCAGAAATTGAAATCTATTTTCCAAAACCTCGATAGCTGCATTGAATCTTTAGCGACGTATGTTTGTTTCGAGGCCATCACCGACAAGCAAAAAGCAGTCGTCATCGTGAAGCTGTATGGGAACCTAGTCTATACGAAGACAAGGAAAACAGTGACACCTCTCACACATACTACAGAGTAATATATACACTACCGTCCAAAAGTTCGGAAACACTCGACCCCGTTCCGGGCCACACAAGAAGTTTCATTGCTCTTTTTAAAATGACGATATTTTAATTTACCAAGCGGCGTTTCAAAAGAGACATACATGGCTTCGTTAGCTTTTTTTTCAAAAAATTTTACGAATTTTTTTAACCCGGTACACACTTTGAAAGATGGTCGTTTTTTGGGTTTTTTTGGGGGGTAGGATTATAGCGAACGAGTCGTGAAAAAAAAAATTAACCGTTTTGCCCATGAAACCTTAAAGCGGGGAGTACAAGCTTCAATTTTGTTTTTTAAAGTTACGTACGATTTTTGCAAAAAACAGCCATAGCGATTTTGAATATTCCACTTTTTGCAAAAAACAACCATATTTATAAAATGTAGCCTAACTCTGAAACTACTGGGTTTCGGTAAAACTACTAAGAGGGTAAAAAGTTACATACAATCGTTTTGGATTTACCAAAAAAATATCAGAGTAAAAAAAAATTTTAATTTGAAAAAAAATTCAAAAAATAAGAACGACTTGTCCCACATCTCCCGGGGATTTGAGGAAAAAGTTGCAAGAAGCTTGGGCCAGTCTGGAGCGAGGTCAAATCGACAAATTGATCGAGCGGATGCCACGTCTTGTGAAAGCTGTAATCGCACTGAAAGGCAGCTTTTTTGATTAAAAAGCCGTGTGGATGAGGTAAGAGACCCAATTTTTGAAGATAACATTTTTTTTCGTTGTCTTAAGAAAACGTTTAGAATTTTTTTTTCGAATTTTTGATTTTTTTTAAATTATGAAAAAATGTTGGTAAATCCAAAATGATTATATGTAACTTTTTACCCTCTTAGTAGTTTTACGAAAATCCACTAGTTTCAGAGTTAGGCTACATTTTATAAATATGGTCGTTTTTTGCCAAAAGTTGAATATTCATGCGGAAATAAATCCTACGAAACTTTTCAAAAAACGAAATTAAAGCTTGTACTCCCCGCTTTACGTCCTTCACGGGGAAAACGGGGAAATTTTTTTTCACGAGTCGTGCGCTAAAATTTCAACCCCCAAAGAAAATCCAAAAAGCGACCATCTTTAAAAGTGTGTAACGGGTTTTAAAAACATCGTAATTTTTTTTTAAAGAAGCTAAATGTAGCTAAATATGTCCTTTTTGAAACGCCGCTTGGCAAATTAAGATATCTTCGTTTTTAAAAGAACGATGATACTTCTTGTGTGGCTCGGACCCGGGGCGAGTGTTTCCAAACTTTCGGACGGTATTGTAAGTACTGTTGAGTTCAGTTCAATAAATGCATATATTTTGACGTTAAAAAGCTTTTGTTATTCAATTTCTTATTCCGGCGCATCCCATCTATATACAGTACTGCAAAAACAAGTATGTTATTTTTGCACACTTTGAGTGTGTAAATGGCTGTAGACACTTTTTAGACGCTTTAACGTGTGTAAGAAAATAAGACACGTAAGCGTGTTGTTTGAACACATCCACCCGTGTTATTTTTTACACACGTTAAAACGTGTAAAAAGTGTCTACAGCCATTTGCACATCTAAAGTGTGAAAAATAACACATTTGTTTTTGCAGTGCAGACAAAGCTTGCTCGATATTCATCGATAGAGAATTACGTTGAAGTTTCCATCGATTTTTTTGGTCACTTTTCAATTCTTCATCTTTATATTTATCCAAGGGCTGCTTTTTTGCAAATTGACGTCGTGAATCGCTAATAAAAATATGCAAAACCAATAGAGTGATTTTCACAGCCAGAAAAAATTGAACAATTAAAAATAAATGATTTTCGTTGCATCCCAACGATGCAAACTTCAACATCACGATAAATATGCATAACAGCACCGCATACAAAGTGTACATTGCACAGTCGCTAGTGGATATTTTGTCTGGCCAAATGTGCGAAGAATGCACAATATCTCGTTGGTGCAAGAACATACGATCCATAACTCCTGGAGGATTTTAATAAAGTTCCTAAACACAGTTTACATCACGACATTGTAATTATATCGCGGGGGCTAGGGTGACGAAATAATTGTCAACGGGACGGTGCTGCTGAATGTTCGTAAAATGTAATTTCGTCATTCCCGTGTTACGGTGGAAGCCTCGGTCCTTCCGCTTCCACTTTTATCCGCCCTCATAGTGATTACTCTCTTTGTCCCTTCTTCGTACTTGATTTATAACCGACACGGGCCAAGTACGTGTATCATATAAACGTGTGCAAGACCGTCGGCGGAGTCTCCGAGGGCCAGCTGTATCTTGTCTCCTCTCGTTTGAACCTTTGTTTCGTTCAATCTTCTCTCGGACCAGGAACTGCAACCTTATGAAGGTGCATTGCCGCTCACCGTCCCGCTTGAACGCAGTCTCGAGACTTTTGAATCAAGGTACGCGATCCGTGACGTGACTATCAAGAAGCTTGAAAATTGCTTTTTCGTTGGTACGGGGAACTTTATTGCGAGACGTTTTCATATAGCGGAGAAGCCATTCTGGTTGGTTTTGCTAGGCTGGTTCCTCCCTTTATCCTACCTAATAGAACTATTACAATGTTTCTCATCGATGAAAAGCGCACATTTATCAAGCTCTTCCTTACACACACACACACACACACACACACACACACACACACACACACACACACACACACACACACACACACACACACACACACACACACACACACACACACACACACACACACACACACACACACACACACACACACACACACACACACACACACACACACACACACAAACACACACACACACACACACACACATACACACACACACACACACACACACACACACGCACGCACACGCACACGCACACGCACACACGCACACGCACACGCACACACGCACACACGCACACACGCACACACGCACACCCGCACACACACACGCACGCACGCACACGCACGCACGCACGCACGCACGCACGCACGCACGCACACGCATGCACGCACACACGCACGCACGCACGCATAGTAAAAGTCCCACGGTTTTCGAGATTATGGGTTTTGTGTTATTTTTGTTTTAAACATCATCTGCTTTGGGTTTTTTCGCATGCCAATTCTACGTATGATTTGAATCGACAATAATTAAGGCCTTAGGCCACAGTAACGGGTATAAAATCATGCGCGAATTTAACAATTTTTTTTCCGATGAAAAAGTGATTCACTCATAAAATTAATTACACATCTATTTAGTATGAATATCAAGCTGTTAGAAAATATATATATATTTTTTTTCGATGTACAAAACGGCCGACTACCAATATTTTCTTTTGTTATCTTTTTTTAGGCGCTCCGCGGCGTGACATTTAACATCCACAGTTTTTGACCTAGAACAAAAAACAAAAATTCTCGTCAATCCACATCAGAATCCCTAGAGAAGTACGTACGGAATTTAAAAAATATTGCTTTATTCAAAAGTTGTAGGTATTTGAACTTAAGGGGCCAGTCCACTTTGGAGCCATGAAAAAAAGGCTATTTTCGCGATTTTTTTTGAGGATTTTATAAAATATACGAATATTAAAGTGTTGGGCTTGATAAATAAAGTCTTGAGACACGTAAAAAAATGTAATTTAATTTAATTCATTTATAAGTACTAAAGCGATAGTTTAACGTAACCCCTCAAAAATAGGTGGGCTAGGCAGCTCCATCACAACTCGGCAACGGCTTGTCTGAAATAAAAAAATCAAAGTCTATTAGATGCAGTATGACACCAGCTACGAAGTGACCCTCGGATATAAAGTTTTATCGAAAAATAAAAAAAATGGCAGATAAAAAACGAAAAAAGTTAAAAAAACGGGTTTTTTTCGCACTCTTCCGCAAAAAAAGATTGGAAATCAAAATTTTAAAACCATCGTGGGCCGTCTTGTTGCGAATCATGTTTACAATACGTGGTTCAAATTTCAAGAGAATCAGCTTATTAGTTTTAGAGATACGATGGAGCTAGATTTTGAAAACGTTGTTTCGAGAAAAACGCGTTTGAAGTTTATACTATGAAAAACTCTTACCTAAACTCAATCGGCAATTCCTGCAACGTACAAAATCCCTTCTGATGGATCATCATCGTCGATTTCTTCAAGGCTTGCTTGCTTTCGATTTTTTGAAATATTCAAAGTGGACTGGCCCCTTAAGAAATGAATTTTCAGTGAAAAGTTTCGTTTTAACTGCTCATAAACTGCTCATGAAATAAAAAGTTTTCGATTAATTAAAAATTCTGTACGTAGTTCTCTGCAAAATGCAATTAGGAACATAACTTTTAAATTTAAAGTAAATCGAGTGAAAATTGTTGAAGTTATTTGTCACGCCAATTGGAAAAAAGCTGTTTCGAGAAGTTTCGAGTAGTTGGCCATTTTGTAAATCGAAAAAAAAAATATATATGTATTTTCTAACAACTTGATATTCATACTAAATAGATGTGTAATTAATTTTATGAGTGAAACACTTTTTCATACGAAAAAAATGGTTAAAATCGCACATGATTTTATACCCGTTACGGTGGCCTAAGGCCTTAAGCAACTTTCTAAAGTAATTGGCACGATATGCGTAGTACATTTTTATTACACTGCAGGGTATCAAGTCTGATGTTCTAATTGGTTTGTGTGAAAACTCTGTATGAGATCTTTTTCCATAGTTTTCTTAATATTTTAGGTTAAAAGACTTTTCTAGATAAAACAAATAACCAAGAGTATTTTTTTAAAACCGGGTCAAGAAAAGTTATCATTTGTAGAAACGGCATGCGAAAAACCAAAAGCAGATGATTTCTATCTCGAAAACCGCGCGACTTTTACTAACCGGAAATATCAGCATATAGTAAGACATGATCTGACCTATCGACAGTTGCAGGATTATGCATTCATAGCAGGACACCCTGTACATACACACCCATATATTGAAGCTGCACCATGAGGTTACACGAAGATCACCTCTTGTTTTTTTTTAGCCGAAATATGTTTTTTTTTATAGGCCACTGTGGTAATCGAATGGAAGACAGTTCCAATGATAGAAAAACCTTTTTACATGTATATGGGAAGGGCATTTTTGAACTCGTTATATCCTACAGAGGAGGCTGAAAACTTCTAGGCCTGAGAAGCCAACGAATGAATAGGACGACTCATGGTACCTCGGCCGAGAACTTTTCGGCCTCCCCTCACATGCAGTTTCAGCTCTTCGTTATTTATTTATTTTTATCCTCGTTATTTATTTATTTTTATCTTTATCTAAAATCTTTCTTTGCAGCTTTTGGTTACACATTTTTAATATCGTCTCTCAAAAATGGTTTCCGTGATTTCAGTGGCCGAAATGGGCAAAAACGTATGACAATACGACAAAAATGCATGCGTGCCAAGGATGCGAACTTCAATACCATGTATATCCGAGTTTCTGCAAAAGGTCGTTTAAATTTGGTCCTGCGAATCGTTGTTTTTAGGGACCAAATAGTTCTCGAAATGAACCTTTACGTAAATGTGCTTACATTTATCTGAAGATAATTTTGAAGACATTGGGGTGTGCATAATTTTGAGCATTGGATCAACAGACAGTGAGCACGGTTCTCGAAGTCGACTGTCTGTAAAGTCACTTTTCTGCATGTACAATAATAATAATAATAATAATAATAATATATATATATATATATAGCTAACTTCTGGGAGAAATATTTAGTCGAGTTTCGAGTTGCCGTTTGCGCGAGTGATATGGGATAGAAGAATGGTCGGTATATCGTTTTTGCATCCCACCTAAGCGAGAGAAAGAGACACCAGGACGCTTTACATCCACATTTCCATCTCGTAGCTTGCGATCTCAGCTTTCAGGCGCGAGAGATGGACCGTTAACAGCGGACGACGAAAGAAAGTTTCTCGATTTAAACCTGTGCTATATATATATATATATATATATATATATATATATATATATATATATATATATATATATATATATATATATATATATATATATATATATATATATATATAAATGTGTGTGTGTGTTTGTGTGTCTGTAGTTGTGCTTCGGAGGCTGCAGGATTCGTCGGTGTATTGCCACGGGGGGTTTCTTTTTCCATCCGATATATCCTATATGGGGTATTCCAGCTCAACTTAGATCACTATTTCTTTCACTATCGTTGATTGTAGGTTTCCATAGGAAAAACTTCACTCCTAGTATCAAAAAAACACAGCAAAAATTCGAAAAGTCCACTCAGGTCGTTTCTAGAAGTCTGTAAAAATTAAGATACGTTTTAGACCTGTTTCGTGCATTTTTTTACCGAAGCTCAACTTGTGCTTCCAGTACTTACAATTTTTTTTTTTTTAAGAAATTGTGATTTTGGAAATGATTTGGCAGTTTGGAAATTAGAAATGTACTTTTTCGGTCTACATATACATCCCACCCGAATTGAATTTCATGTGAAACCATATTTTTAAGTTTTTTGTTACTTGCAAGACCGAAAAAGTACTTTTCTGGCTTTTAAACTGTCGAATAATCACCCCCAAAATGGAATTTCCACAAAAACTTAGTATATATCGGGAACTCGGGTTGAGCTTTGGTGAAAAATGCACGAAACGGGTTTAAAACGTATGTAAATTTTTTCAGAATGAAAAAGGGCCCGAGTCGACTTCAATTTTTATTTGCTGTAGGGGGCAACAGGTAGGGAAAAAATTGAAAAAAAGAAGGTGTTGTTTTGACACCAGGAGTGATATTTCCTACTATAGAAACGTGGAACCAACGATGGTTAGGGAAATTGTTGTATGAGTTGAGTGACTTGGGTTGTATGAGTTGAGTCGGAATACCCCATATACACAATACGAGTTGCAATTTTCCACGGGCCGAGGGCCGTGCACTCTTTTGAGGACGAGGATCCGCTGGTTTTTGGACTCCATACCGCGACTCTTCCACAATCATTGTATTCACTTCTCGATCTTTTATCGAACGAGAAAGGAAGAAGATTCAACGCTGCCAACTTTTCGACCGTCTGAATGATTTTTCCGCGCGCTCGTGACAAAACATGGGCAAGAATTTGAAAGCTCGCAATCAAAGTTTGGACTATCGCTATGAAAGTGCATAGACGCACTGAAAAAAACTAGGCGTGTTTGACGTGTGTTCAAAGTATGTAGAAGTAACACAACATAAAGGCTAGACACGCGTTGCCATGTTGATTCTACACACTTGTGCATTTGGTAACACGTAATGCGTTACAATTACACACGTAATGCGTTAAAATTACACACGTGAGTGTGCGATTTTGACGCATCAAATTATGACACACCTTCGTAGCTGTCCCCACCGATAACACGTTTATTAGAACACACAAAGCGTGTAGAATTATGGCAGTAGTCTGGCCTAGAGGGAGATTTTTGACGTCATTTTTGGGTTGGAATAACTTTTAAACCGTTGAAGTTGTCTTGATGAAATTTTACATATGTATTTATTGTTCCTTTGAGAATGTATCTACATTTAAAAAAAAATTATTTTAAATATTTTCATGTAGTTTTTTTTATTTTTTTACAACATGGTCCGCCGAAAACTGCCTCAATCGACGCCCACTCTGGGTGATGTTGTATGCATCTGATAAACATATATTCTCAACCCGTATGAGTATTCTGAGCACTGGTAGCAGAATTAGTACTTAAAAAAGTTTTGTTACAAAATGGCGGCCTGTCAAACTTTGATTAACGATATTTCATACATTTTCGGGTATTCGACGAGTCATAAAATGTGGGCAAAATTATTGTTCGACTCAATTCCGCTACCAGTCCTTAAAAAGAGGCTACCGAAGGTATGTGCAAAATTTGAGCTCGGTCGGTCAATTAGTTATCGAGATATCGTGGGCGCCGATTTGAAAAACATAGTTCTGAGATGAACGCGTTCAAAGTTTTGATACCGTTAGACGAGCCGCGCTACCTGAGCACGCGGCTTGCTTATAATTTCTATTACCCTGCTAATTTTGAAATATCAATAAACGGTTTTCACGAGCGTATCAAGAAAGGTCTAAGGAATAATAAAATGAAGAAAAAAATGGGGTTGATGTTTGCAACGTTGGAATGCAACGGAAATTCATTACAATTTCTTTTTTTCATCAATATCAAAAATCATATATTGCGAATTTGTTGTAGTTCGCTAAATAAGAACCTGAAAAAATGTTTACGTGATTTTCGTAACATACATCTGCCAGAGGAAATTTGGAAATTTGAAAAAATATCATTTTCGTTGCATTCCAAGCTGGCAAACTTCAACGTCATGAAAAAAAATCGATTTTGTCAAATTTCTAGACCAGACTACTGTCTTAACATACAAGACGCATGTTTACAAACATTGGACTAAACAACACACGTTGATAGCAGCACACGAGCAAAAATAACACGGGAAAAAGCCACACAGTTTAAGGCGTTACCCCCCCTTGTAGCGCAAAAAAGGCCTTTTTCATGAATTTTTTTTAAAGAAAACTACAAAACGTTTTTAATCGATCAATATACCATCTTAAAGAACACATCTTGAAGAACTTTCAGTAATTTTTTTATTGAAAAATATTACATTGTTTAGTGGCAAATTGCCGTCAATGGAATAATGTTTTTATATACACGGTTTGCGGTGACCAACATTGCGGCGAAGTGGATCATCTGAAGAAAAAAAATGCGGATGGATTTAGTCAAATATAAGTATAAACTAGTCTTTAATCGAAGGATTTTAAAAAATATTCATTTTTCACAAAATGGGGGACAGTCAAAGTTAATGGTTCGATTTTAACGAAAAAAAACGGCCGTTTTTGGCTATAAAACGGCCATTTTTTTCGAAAAAAAAATCGAACGATTAAAGACTACATTTTTATGTATTAAATAAGCCTGCAAAATTTCAAGAAGATCGGTTCATTAGTGTTCGAGTAATCTTGGTCACCGACTTCAGAAATGCCATTTTGAGAAAAACGCGTTTAAAGTTTCTCTTTCAACGCTCTTTCAACGCGGATTCTTCTCTTTCAACGCTCATATCTCAGTCAATTTTGTTCGGATCGACTTGAAATTTTCAGGACATATTCTCAGATACTAATACTTCAAAAAAATGCAATAAAAAAATTGATTTTTTCAAAATTGCAAGTGGGGGTAACCCCTTAAGTGTGTTAATTGCGACTTATTGATCATATATTTTAAAAATCACCTTGGTTACGGCATCACGTGAAACTCATTAGTTGATTTGACATCGATTGATTAACTGGTTAATTGAAGACCACATTTGGTCTTATCTTTTTGTTTCATTTATAGATCATTTTTGAGGTTTGTCACGTGGAAGAACCTGAAATTGGAATCTATTTTCCAAAACCTCGATAGCTGCATTGAATCTTTAGCGACGTATTTTTGTTTCGAGGCCATCACCGGCAAGCAAAAAGCAGCCGTCATCGTGAAGCTGTATGAGAACCTAGCCTATACGAAGACAAGAAAAACAGTGACACCTCTCATACATACTACAGAGTAATATATAAGTACCGTTGAGTTCAGTTCAATAAATGCATCTATTTTGACGTTAAAAAGCTTTTGTTATTCAATTTCTTATTCCGACGCATCCCATGTATATACAGTACTGCAAAAATAAGTGTGTTGTTATCTTGGGTTTACACACTTTGAGTGTGTAAATGGATGTAGACACTTTTTACACATTTTAACGTGTGTAAGAAAACAACACACGTAAGTGTGTTGTTTGAACGCATCTATCCGTGTGATTCTTACTCCGTTATTTTTCACACACGTTAAAACGTGTCAAAAGTGTCTACATCCATTTACACACCTAAAGTCTGTAAAAACAACACATTTGTTTTTGCAGTGCACTTCTGTATCTTTTACCGAATGAGAAAGAAAGAGGATCCACCGTTTGCAACTTTCCGATCGTCTGATTGTGAATGATTTTTCGGCGCGCTCGTGATAAAACATAGGCAAGAATTTGAAAGCTCCCAGTCAAAGCTCGGACCATGGCTACGAAACTTCATTGGTGCATTTCCGTTTCAGTTCTTGCTCCGATGATTGTTTAGTTTTTCTTTGTCTAACCTGTATCGGCAACATGATCTCAACGGATGAGTATTTTCCGGTTGTGGCCTCCCGGTCCTCACATGGGCAAGTGCATGTCCATGTGAGTTCTTTCCTGGCTCTCTTGCCATACCAAAATGCACTACGATACTGTCGTCCGTAAATCTCTGAGGCCAAAAGCACAAGGGATCGATGAATGTATTTCGACGGCGGTGTAAGAGTAGCTGAGAATAAAACAGAGATGAAGAAGAGAGAGAGAGAGAGAGAGAGAGAGAGAGAGAGAGAGAGAGAGAGAGAGAGAGAGAGAGAGAGAGAGAGAGAGAGAGAGAGAGAGAGAGAGAGAGAGAGAGAGAGAGAGAGAGAGAGAGAGAGAGAGAGAGAGAGAGAGAGAGAGAGAGAGACCACTGGGCAACAGTAGTTCTGACGGTCGTTAGAATCCACTGTGCACGAGTTTCCTCTTCCGTTTCGAGTCCCTATATCGTGGCAGCAGTATCCCGGACGGTCTCCGTCCTTCCGGTCGTTTTCAAAGCCCCCCCCCCCCCCCAACCTCTCATTCTCTATATCTAATTCACTCGGGCCCGTCTTTGTGGGAAAGATATCCGCGCGAGCGATAAATTTGTGCCCGTTTCAATGAAGTATATTTGTGCGCAATCATTTTATTATACGGCATACTTCGCGTGAGGCCAGCCCGCCCACGCAAAGCACGTCGATTTGATAATTCGCAAAGAGCAAACACGAGGCGCGCTTAATTTTATGGCATATATGTTCAGTATTCAATGAACCTCGTTAATAACGTTTGCTCGATTTCTTGTTCTTTCTTCCTTTCGTTATTTTTGATTGCACTTTTTACCGACGTTGACGTCTTTATCGCTGGTACACAACGGAAGTCAATTGTTTTTAGTTTGTCAAAAGTTCTATTGGGCGAATTAGACTACGAAAATAGATCTAACTTTTTTACGTATTTTTTTAGAGATCTGCGATCGTTATTTGCAAAAAAGTCTGTGGATAATGAGGGAAAATTGGGGATAATTATGAGTATTGATGAAAATTATTTATTGTGTTAACATTTATGATATGCCCGGGTGCGTTCGTTAATCGCCGTGCGGAATCTGTCAACAAAGAGTTTTGTATATATCGAGCGATGATCTCGCATCACGCGATTGCGAAAATAAATACGGTTATATACGGGACATTCCACGCCATTTCATCTAGCCCGTGACCCCGACCATTTTTGGTTTTCCCGATGTTTTTCTTTTTAATTTGTACCCCGTGAAAGGCATATCCACAACAATTTTTAGATTTTTATCTCTTCTCTTTAAGGAGTTATAATTTTCCAGAAAATGTCGATTTCGGAAGTTTTGGAAACGTTTGAACGCTGATAACTCCTGAACTAATTGAGATATCGATAAATGTCACTACATAATTTCTTTTAATTTTTAAGCATACTTTCGTTAAAAAATATGAAAAAAATATCAATCATCAATGTCAACATCAAAAATGATTTTTTAATCGAAATATTTTTTTATCGTTCAATTACGCACAAATGAAGAAAAAACCTTTTTAGGCCTGACGAAGCCGAATTGGAAATCACAAAATCATTAATATCATCATTAGAGATTAAAATAATAAAAATCTTCTGAAAAAGATATGATATAATTCGAAAAAATAGAATGAAAAATGGGCCCACGATGAGACTAGTCTTAAAAATCATAGAATAGGTCACTCTATTATAGAGAATTTTTTGAAAAAAATAAAAAAGGACAACAATCTTTTACAAAAACGTTTTGACTTTAGAATTAAAAAGATCGTTGACATTGACAATTGATAAATGTTTCATATTTTTTAACGAACGTATGCTTCAAAATGAAAGAAAATTACATAATGACATTTGTCGATACCTCAATTAGGTCAGGAGTTATCACCGTTTAAACGTTTCCAAAACTTCTGAAACCGACATTTTTGGAAAAAAACGAGAAGAGATAAAAATCTAAAAATTGTGTGAATATTTTTTTCATGGGGTACAATATCACAAAAAAAAATCAGAAAAACCAAAAATGATCGGGGTCACGAGCTAGGTGAAATGGCGTGGAATGTCTCATATCGACGCATCACCCGCGTATTATGCACACCGTGTGTCCGTATATACATTGCGTTGAAATTACAAATTTTAACGAATGTCTTCGTTGGTTTGGGTTTTGCGCGAATAAAATCGGCCATATACGCGCGGGAGATAAACGAGAGGCCAGATTCGTGTAACGCGCGCATCGGTCAGAATTGCAAACAAGCCCGCTGATCACTGTTATATTTGGACGTACGGTGCGGTATAAACGAGCGTCGAGAGTTACGATAAAATATTGCTCGTGGTTTACCGTGGACAAATTTGTCGTACGGTAAATAATGGCGTGCACGTTATATATCGATTAGCGGAATATTGCATCACGTACGCGAAACACCCTCCTCCAAGCCCTCACTTCGGCCGTCGATTGGGCCGATTCTTGCGCTTTTGTTTGTCCAATTAAGTAATATATTATTTTACTCGTCATTATTTGGACACACGTGGCGTACGCTTCGTTGGACGAGTTTTTCGAAACTTACGGTTGCGGAAAAAATATCAACGGTATTCGAAAACATTACGCGTTTGGACATACGTTCGGCTTGATAAGTAATTGGGAAACGAATTCCTCATACGTGTCACGTTGGGGGGGGGGGGGGGGGGGGTATTTTTAGGCGAGGAAAAATTTGCTGATTTTCATGATTTCTTTTTTAAGAAAAGATTTCATAATTATTTTTTAAACTTAAAGTATGTTTTATTAATACTTTTGGCTGTTACATAGTATTTTATTATTAATCTTTAAAAATTGCGCGGGTGATGCTTATTTAAAAACAGATAAGTAATAATAAATTTCACGGTCTTTTAAACTGCATTTTCAAAACTGGCGTGACGTATAATTAAAAACCTAATTGACCGGTTTTCATGGAATTTTGTATAAATCTTTCTAACCTTATTGTCTAAAGTATGACCCTAAATGTTTTAGAAAATGAAAAAAAAAACGTATTTTTGTATTGCGAAATAATGCTATTTTTCCGGAAAATTAAATCTTTTTGTTTCAAAGGGTACCATTTAATCGATTTTTGACATTTTTCATTTTTCTTGGTTCATATACTGCATATGAGTGTTAAGGCCTTAGGCCACTCTAGAGGCCGAAAAAAGAGGCTTTTTGGGGATTTTTTTTCAGAAAAACTACAAAATAAATCGAGATTACAAAAAGGGTGTTTATCATACATATCAGTGACTGTATACAATAATTTTGCTGAAGCGATTACCCCCAAAATGGCGGCTGTGCAGCGTTTTTGCGATGACGTCTCCGTTTTTCCAAGGTCCACGGGCGGATTAACAGCTCCTGTAATTTTTTAATTATAATGAACCAATAAATTGTTTTCGATTGTATATAATAACTGCTATAGAAGTACGTAGGCTTTTTTCGATATATTGATTTTTGATCGAATGGCGCAGTCCTAAAGTGGAAAGTGAAAAGTTTGCCTGAAAAATCGTCAGATAATTGTTAATAAAAAATGAAATATGCAATATAACAAAAAAATCCTACGTACTTCCATAGACAATGTAATTTTCAAGATATATTCAACATTTCAAGTGAATTGGTTGAAAATTGTCTGAGTTATGTTTCCGGCCAGCTAAAAAATGCAGTTTTGAGATAAACGCATTTGAAGTTTTAAGTAGTGAGCTGCGGACCAGGCGGCCTTGTACTAAAATTCGAAAACCGAGTACTTAGAGATTTTTCCCGGCCATAATCTTTTGGGACATCATTTTTGAGGTCCTAGGGGACGACTTAAAATAAAGACCGTGCCATACCTGCGCGTTTCTTCAAGATTAATTTAAAATATATATATCATTTAACAGCCAAAAGTAGTAATAAAACATATCTTAAGTCTAATAAATGGTGAAGAAATCTTTGCTCTAAAAAAATCATAAAAATCAGCAATTGTTTCCTTGCTTAAAGGTATCTCCCCCTTTAACTGAGACAGCAAAAATATTGCTCGAACGCGCGGGACGCAATATTAACATTCGAAAGAGATTCGGTAGTACGGCGACTGTATTTTATTGGATGATTCATTTGGATCGAATAAATGTGGCGTATTTAATTTTATTTGATTTTCGTTGGAGCGCTGATATTTTTTATTCACTTCTGCCGAACTGTTTGATCGACTCGACGAAATTTTTATATTTGAAGCATGTCTCTCATGGCAGGCACAATTTTTTTCATTGAGTGTTGAGTGTGACGAAATCATTGATTCAAGTCATGTAAATGTTTTAGTGTAATCTGTATTCGGCGACTGAATAATTTATTAGAAGCGATTGAGTGGAGGTGGGGGTAATAAACGCATTATGGACAACCCCTGAATTGATTTTTCGTTATATAAAAAATTAAAATCTGATTATTAATTTGAAATTTTAATCGTCATATTGTACCTGACATTTCATTGTGACAAGGTCCGATATTCATGCTATTGGAATTTGCATCGTTGGAATGCAACATGCGAATCTTTTTTTAAATTTGTATCGTTGGAATGCAACAATGCAATTTTTTTTTCTTCTTTTTGCATACTTTTTTTGAAGATCAAAGCCACGGCAATCTTTTTTGAACATCCTATTTCGAGATCTACAACCCGAATCTATCGAAAAATATTTTGGATGACAATAAAAGCGGAAAAAAACAGTAAATAAAAAAGAATTTCCATTGCAATCCAACGATGGAAACTCCAACAGCATCGACATTTTTAGCGCAAATACCAGAACTAAAATGTTTTTGATGGCAGGAATAACGCTATCGGGCTTTAATCTTTTTTTTATATATTACGGGGTTAGGCTACTGTGGCGATCCGAAAATCAGTGTTGATTGAAAATATTAATTTTGAACGAATAAGTAATAGGATTGAAAAATCGTTTGAACATTTATTTTTACGTATATTAACAAAGTTTTGTACCACACCTCATGAAAAATATTAATCATTACAGATTAATCATTACAGTTATGAACAATTTCGACTTCGGCCACCCGATTGATGCGAAACAAACAAAAATGAGTTTTTTTAAAACTAATAATATTGACTAAGACTTGACCGAGCTTTTTTTATCCTGATTAATTAATTTGAACCCAAACATTTTTAGAACTTTTTTTAGCATTTTTAGAATTCTTTCTCTCGATTTTTCGTGAAAAAATGACATTATTCTTAATAACTAATGAAAACGGAATGTCAAGAAAACGTCGGTCACGACTAAACTATTATGACACGGAATAAGTGTACTCAATTTCAAGACAATCCGTTCATTAGATGTCGAGAAATCGTGTACACCGTTTTGACAACCATAATTTCGAGAAAATCGGGTTTAAAGTTTCATCAGCAGTTCGATCTTTGTAATCATAATTTTACCTTCAATCTGCGATTTCTGTACCATACGTTGGATCTTCCTCTTCAATTTAAGTTGCCTCAAGCCACCAACGAGAGTTTCAAATTTTCACAGTAGCCTAACCCCTTGGCTTCTACACAAGCCTTAATTAATTAAAAAATTACATCTAGATTAGTAAACCAATATAATTATTACTGACCCAATTAATATATTATAGTCCGCTAACATTCTTGTCAAGAGAAACAGTATATCTTTTCGGCCAAATAAAATATTTAAATTCAATACATCATTGTAATGTAAACATTTGCATTATTGCATTTCAACGATACAAATTTAAAAAAGATCCGCATGTTTTGTACCACGAAGCTAATTTTAAAAAATCGCTCCAACGCTAGTAACTCTTTTTTACAGTAAAGTATCCGATTTTTCTCATATCCATTTGTAATCAACTGAAACATTCAGTTGAAGCAAATATATGGTTTCATAGAAAATCAAACAAAAATTTAATAAGCCGCGATCCAAACAAAAGTTTACTCCATTCAAACAATTGGGGATATTACGATATCTGTGGTCCCTAATTCTGACTACGCAGCCTTCATATTTGACCCAAAATAAGACTTTTTTCAAGAGTGGTAAACATCGAAATTCGACCCTTAAGGTGGTGAAACAGGGGTTTCAAAGTTTGTATGACAGCCTATTTTTTTGACAGTTTTGCTTGGAACTTAGCATAAATACTCGACAATACAAATAAATGAACACGTATTTCAGCATTTCCTAAAACTCGACCCTTAAGAGGGTTAAACGGGAGTGTTAACGTTTGTATGAGAAAACATATTTTTTTACCAGATTTACTTGAAACTTACCAAATTGATTTTATACGGAACGCTATATGTTTTCCACGTTGTTCTGTGCGTGTGGTCAGTCAAGTAGTACCTTTAAGGCGTTACCCCCACTTGTAGCGCAAAAAAGGCCTTTTTCATGAATTTTTTTAAAGAAAACTACAAAACTTTTTTAACCGATCAATATACCATCTTAAAGAACACATCTTGAAGAACTTTCAGTAATTTTTTTATTGAAAAATATTACATTGTTTAGTGGCAAATGGCCGTCAATGAAATGTTTTTATATACACGGTATGCGGTGACCAACATCGCGGCGAAGTGGATCATCTGAAAAAAAATGCGGATGGATTTAGTCAAATATAAGTATAAACTAGTCTTTAATCGAAGGATTTTAAAAAATATTCATTTTTCACAAAATGGCGGACAGTCAAAGTTAATGGTTCGATTTTAACGAAAAAAACGGCCGTTTTTTGGCTATAAAACGGCCATTTTTTTTTTCGAAAAAAAAAATCGAACGATTAAAGACTACATTTTTATGTATTAAATAAGCCTGAAAAATTTCAAGAAGATCGGTTCATTGGTGTTCGAGTAATCTTGGTCACCGACTTCAGAAATGCCATTTTGAGAAAAACGCGTTTAAAGTTTCTCTTTCAACGCTCTTTCAACGCGGATTCTTCTCTTTCAACGCTCATATCTCAGTCAATTTTGTTCGGATCGACTTGAAATTTTCAGGACATATTCTCAGATGCTTATACTTCAAAAAAATGCAATAAAAAAAATAGATTTTTTTCTTGCAAGTGGGGGTAACCCCTTAAAAAGTCAAAAGAAAGGTTTGTGCAAAATTTCAGCTCGGTCGGGGGTGGGTGGGTTCGGAACCTTATCAAAAAGTTTTGCTGAAACATAATCATTTACTCAAATTACCGCTATCTCGCTACTCTCTCAAGGACCGAGTGTTGTTACGGTTCGAACATTCTGCTGATTACTGAAATGCAACGATAGACGTTCTGCAACATAGACACGTCAATATTACTATCCTTATTCACGTCGACTACGATAATGAGCTCAAGTTAGTCAAACAGTGCATCCAACGAGGCGCTTGTTGCAGTAGGCAGGTGCGCTTTGATTATTAATTCGTTGTCACGAGCCCGTTATCGCAAAAGTCTTTTTCTCGGAACTATTTGCATCTTCAAGCGTTATCGAATAGCGAAAAACATATGCACGTTCTTACATAAAAGAGGACACGAGTCTACTCGCCGGGGCCGCAAAGTCCTCGAGACTGACCTATTCGTCTTGCAAAATTCCAACACTACGTGACCAGTTTGGACTTTTTTTTTAGACACATGGTCTTCTAGAGGCGACAATGTTCACGCGCGGCTATATACGCTCGTTTTATTTCTCGCGTATGCAGAACAAGGCGAAAGTAATTGTGAATTCGATCATTGGTGTATATAGTCGAACATTCATGCATTGTTGAGCGCCGCGTGCGAGTCTTCGCAGTTGGCGTACCTCTGAACTCTAACCGTCTAACGACTGGGAACACCACGTTTCTTCCTCTTCCGGGCCACTTCCGCTTCATTATACTCACTCGTACCATCGTCTGTATCGCGGTAATTGAGTGAACACACGCACGCACACACAGACGAGAAGACACAAGTACAACTCTGTCTAAGGAGGTTAGAGCGTCAGCCACAATCCAAGATTTGAAAAAAATATATGTTATTGCTTCGACTATACTGAGTATTCACGAATTTTTTGAAATTTTTTCATCACTAAACACCAGCGATAAAAAATAGTTTAAAGGGCTATACCAGTGTGAACGCTGAAAATTTAAGTGATTTTCGGGAATTTTTTGGAAGAATAGTACTCAATTAAATGTTTCGGAAAATTAAGAATATATTTGGCTATATTTGACCTATATTGAATAATTTTTTCATAGAAAAATATTGAGGTCCAAGAGACTTATGCGCAGCCTTCGGAGGCGCCAAAAAAAAGGTCCTCCACTGCTGACATGATTCCGGCCGATTGAGTAGCTGAAACCGAAAAAGGAAAAAAATGTAGTTAAACTGGAGGGCATTTCCTGTACAATGACGTAGGATTTTCGAAAAATATCAAAATCTAACAAAATGGCGTAGTTGTGAAAAAAGTGTGTGTTTCTTGCCTATAAAATGGTCGTTTTTTTCAATGCCAAATCGTCAATTTTCATCCAATCAAAAATATCCTACGTCATTGTAGAGTAAATATATTCATGAGCACTCATTTCAAATTTCAAGTCAATCGGATAATTGCTCTTTGAGTTACAATGTCAGCAAATTCGAAAAATCTCATTTTAAGAAAAAAGCGTTTAGAGATTTAACTATCGATTTTACCAAGATAAAATGATTAGAGATACGGCCTTGAAATTTTTACACGATATTCTTGAAAGTATAAACTGGCGAAAAAGGCAAAAAAATCGATTTTTTGAAAGTGCTTCACTGGTATAGCCCCTTAATGTATATAATTTTACGTGCGGTTAGATGGGCAAGACGTTCACGCTATGGGTGATGTAATTTTTTTGGTGCCATTTAGCACCAAGATAAACCATTTTAACAGCGGATTAAGATAGTACCTCCACAGAAGAGTTGAATTAAGAAATGGTTGAAATTTGACATAGATGTTATTTAATACATTATCCAAACATCTGTGCAATTTGAATAAGTTTGACCACCCCAAACCTGAGATAGTTACACTTAAAGTTGGCTTGGTTTACACGTAACAAATGCGTTATGATGGGCAAACCGAGTATCATTAATTCTACCGTCAAAACTAAAATTAAGAAATTGATAAAAAACGAGGATAAGCTAGAGTAAGATATCACGAATAATGTGAAAAAAAATGAGAATGATTCACCATCTAGTTTCCAAGATATAACCATGAGAAGCCCTCACAATTCTGGTGCAAAGCCTGGCAAAGCCTGGAAAAAAAACAATTGGGGCAAAGCCTGGACAGTCCCGGCAAACAGTTTACTGGCAATGGTAGATCAAAAACACAATATAAAATATATTTTACGGCAATAAATTATATCCATCGTATTATCTACTAGTACCGAGTCAATATTGCGTAGTTTTTAATTTTATTTATTACTAATTGAACCAATTATCAATCTTTAGGGGGAACTACCTTAAAGGTACTGACCCTTTGTAAACATTTAGAGGAAAAAAAACCATCTTGCCTACCGTAGACCATATATATTCAATATTGAACCACCAAGGTTTGATAAAAGATTACGATCCTTGGCTAGTAAATGAAAAGCATTGCTGTCAGACTCAATGACCGCGATATTGCCGTTTTTGAGCAACACTTAAGGTAATCCTATCGCTTCACACTAGTCACACTGATCACACTTGAGACTTGTACAATTTATATTTTTAACATACGCCAAAGAAAAAATTGTAACAACTAAAATTTCCCGTGTGTAAATTGTTTAATAAACGTTCACATTTAATAAGAAAAATGAAAAAATAGTAATTCCAACGATTTGCGCAGTATTTCTACGTTTGAGATTTGGCAACATTGGTTCTATCTCCGTCTCTTTTTACTCAACCAGGCGAGTTTAACCTCCATGTTTTTCAACGTCGATCTGTCAAAATGATGTCAGGTGCGGGAAATATAAAGCATTGTATTCGGGCCACGACTGGTAAAAAGCTTGGAAAATGTCTGTCGGCGAAATGTGTCGGTTAAAAATGAAATATGTGTGGAAATTCGAATGAGTGAGATGAGGTTAGGACCACAGTCAGCTGTTGCTTTGCTGTCACGTCTCTTTATCGTAGCAAGTGGTAATAAATCAATTACCGGAAGTTCAAATTAAACTTGATATTGCATAAAAATTAGATCAAGAAGCTTAATTTTTTCTGAGAGCATTGGATTACTACAAGTGTTGAGCATGTAAATCTGATTATTTTTAAAAATCTGACGGATTCCCACTATTATATACACTTTTGTAGCGACCGGAAATTGGGTTTTTATATGTCGCCTCGCAATTCCTTCACAAAAATACGCAATTTTAATATTTTTTCTCTGTAATTAGCTCGATAACCGACCCTGAAATTTTACAGAGACGATTATTAATATATTTAGTGAAGCTCAAAAAAAAAATGAAAATCCTATGGATTGAAGCCTGGCGATAGGATTACCTTGATATTGATTAATGGTAATAACAAATAATCTCGTGACCGAATATTAATAGGCATAGATACAAATGACTCAAAATTTCATTCTGAGTTGCATAAAACATTCCCTGGCGCCGTTTTTTTCTTAATAATCATCGATAACGATATACTTTTTCAAGTTGGGAGTAACAGAAAAGTTTCTTCTTATTCACGCAATAAAAACATAAAAATGCGTAATGCATGCATGAAGGGCAAACCTTTAATTATATATTTTATGAAAAATGAGAATCGACAGAATAAATCTATATATCATACGTAGTGTCCTTATCATCATTGAAAAAATTCATGTACCGTCATTTGACTCAACTTGACCGCTGCATCCTCCTTAAATCCTAACAACGGTAGATACAAAGTTTCACCGTGAGAATGTTAATGACATGTAAGTTTGCATCGTTGGAACGCAACGAAAATCACTTACTTCTTATTGTAAATTTTTTTGACAGATCAGAGCTGCCGCGAACATTTTACGAGACCCTCATTAGAGACCTACAGTCTAAATCTATCGAACAATACTTTAAATAGCATCACAAATAGAGATGAATGAAAAGAAAAAAATATTTCCGTTGCATTCAAACGATACAACCTTTAACAGCGTGAATGTTAAGAACGTTATGACGTTGAAATTTGCATCGTTGGAATGCAACGAAAGTGTTTTTTCTCATTTCCCAAATTTCCTTTGGCAGATTGAGCCACGAAAAATTAACGCAAACATTTTTTAGAATTCTCATTGAGCGAACTAAAACAAATTTGCAAAGTATAATGTTGGAAAATAATGAAAATACGGAGATGGAAAGAATTTTCGTTGCGTTCCAACGATGTATACTTCAATTATATAATAATTTTGAAATTCGTACCCATGGAATGCAACGTTCATTCGGAGATGCTCAACCTAAAGCTGCCAAAGAAAATATTTCCGGTAATGATAGAGACTGAGAAAGATAAAAAAAATTATTGCACTCCAACGTTGCATACTTTAACGTCCGTAATATAACGAGGAAAGCAACGATCGTTAATTACGTATAATTTGTAATAAACGAAAATATCAAACACACTCTATGGCTCCGGCGCAATAAAATTCATCGCGTTATATTCATCTCGTTGAACGCCACTTCTCGCTCATGCCATTCACTTTCATTATCACATTACTGCACCGTTTTCATCGGGCGCTTTCACGACGAGGACGAGCCAAATAGAGCAGCGAGGGTTTTTTTTTTAAAGGTATTCCTTTCACGAACCGAATATTTAACAATTAACTGATTTTCGTCTATAATCAAGTAAAAATACATCCCAGTATATTGGTGAAATTTTAAGCCAAGTTACCGAACTTTTAATGAAAAATTACGGCTCTAAAAATTGTCTCATTTATACGGCGTGGTATGAAAATGAGACGCTGGCTACGTTTCTATCTGATAATTTATAGGCTAAATTATTTTATTAAAATAAATTTATATTTATTTATAGGCTAAATGATTTATACGCTAGATGCCTCATGTAAACTGCTCACGCGTGTAAAAAAATCTAAAGATTCCTCAACGACAATAAAAACAGGGGGTCACCGAATTTTTAAAGAAAATCGTCATGATAAAACTTAGAGAAATGCGATGAGCAGGCAAATTTCCCCAGCCGTGACATTTCAGAGAAAATGTCCACATGTCTAAATCTACTAAATTTGCGGAAATGTTTTTATTCCGGTGTATCGTTGGGTATAATAATTGATTGTGACTTATTTTTATTAAGCGTCACTGTACTTTACCAATAATTTAGAAGGGCCCTCCTTATGCTCCCGTAAAATACGGCCCTCCGTGAAAGGGGTACATTAAGGGGTCTTCTCACTCCAGACGCTAAAAAAATACTATTTTCATGAATTTTTTTGATAGGTTTATATTATAAATGTTGATATAAAAGTCTTTGCACTCAATGAATACACTTTAGAAATACAATTTAAAAAAATGTTATGTCTTTATGTAACCCCAACGAACTTTAAACGCGTTTTTCTCGAAACAACGTTTTTCGACGGCTTGTTGATAAAATCTTCGAAACTACTGAACCGATCCTCATGAAATGTTAACCACATATTCTTTACAACTATAGCTATAGCGCACATAAAGGATTTCTTTAAATTTTGATATTTACCATTTTTTTTGCCAAAAACGGTGAAAAAACACGTTTTTTTTTCGAAAAATGTCCGCCATTTTGTTATTTTTGCATATATAAAAAATCGTATGATATGCGCTATAGCCATTAACATACTGAATCTAAAACCGTTTGATTTTTTTGTTTTGGATGATTCATCTCCGAGATTTCATCAACAGCGCAGACCTACAATTTTCTCAGGAAATTTTTTTAACTACCATTTTCGTCTGTAAATAGTGACTTAAATAAATAACATTTTGAGAAAATGTATTTCGAAAGTGAATTTATTAAGTGTGAAAACTTTTATATCGATATCTATAATATAATCCTATCGAAAAAAAATCACGAAAATAGCCTTTTTTAGCGTCTAAAGTGAGAGAACCCCTTAACCATACATTGAACTTATTTTGTGTATATTTTTATGGAGAAGATTAATAATTAACAACGTTATTAAGGCATATCAAAAAGAGAACTCTGTATAAAAAATGTGGTCCAACGACCGGATCGATACATTTTTTTAAATCTCTATAAATGTAACTCTCAATAAACGTAGCTGTTATCGGAGAAAAGAAAATTCCCAAAATAGCAGGTGTTCAAGAGAAGAGTGTAACTTTGGCGAAATTTTTACTTAGATTCGGGGGCTTAAAAAATACTCAATGAAAGAAAAAAACGGCTACGTGCAACGATAGGTACTGCAAAACGGAAATTTTGTTTAATTTAAAATTGAAAATCGGGCAATTATAGATATGAATCCGGCCAGCTCGAGAAAAGACAATAAAAACAGAGGGCTACCGGGAGGGGAAGGGGGAGGGGGGGGGGGGGGGTAAAGAAAATATTAACGATAAAACTTAGAAAAATGTGTCTAGCAGAAGAAAATTTGTAGCCGCGACTTTTCCGAAAATATGTAAAAATGTTTCAATCTATCAAATGAGCGCGCATTTTCTTTTATACCAGTGTATCGTTGGGTATAATAATTGATTGTGACTTATTTTCATCAAGCGCCACTAATCTACCAATGATTCAGAAGGGCCCGCCTTATGCCCTCACAAAATACGGCCCCCGCGAAAGGAATACCTCAAACCGTAATTTCTTCAAGTGGCTCGTTAGTTAAGGGGTTACCCCCACTTGCGATTTTGAAAAAATCGATTTTTTTTATTGCATTTTTTTGAAGTTTAAATATCTGAGAATATGTCCTGAAAATTTCAAGTCGATCCGAACAAAATTGACTGAGATATGAGCGTTGAAAGAGAAGAATCCGCGTTGAAAGAGCGTTGAAAGAGAAACTTTTAACGCGTTTTTCTCAAAATGGCATTTCTGAAGTCGGTGACCAAGATTACTCGAACACTAATGAACCGATCTTCTTGAAATTTTGCAGGCTTATTTAATACATAAAAATGTAGTCTTTGATCGTTCGATTTTTTTTTTCGAAAAAAATGGCCGTTTATAGCCAAAAAACGGCCGTTTTTTTCGTTAAAATCGAACCATTAACTTTGGCTGTCCGCCATTTTGTGAAAAACGAATATTTTTTAAAATCCTTCGATTAAAGACTAGTTTATACTAACATTTGACTAAATCCATCCGCATTTTTTTTTCAGATGATCCACTTCGCCGCAATGTTGGTCACCGCAAACCGTGTATATAAAAACATTATTTCATTGACGGCCATTTGCCACTAAACAATGTAATATTTTTCAATAAAAAGAATTACTGAAAGTTCTTCAAGATGTGTTCTTTAAGATGGTATATTGATCGATTGAAAAAGTTTTGTAGTTTTCTTTAAAAAAAAATCATGAAAAAGGCCTTTTTTTGCGCTACAAGTGGGGGTAACGCCTTAATAGATATTGCTCGCGCGTTTTCTTCCTTCCGTATGCTCGATCGAAACATCAGCCCGCTACAATCGCCTGGAGCGAGACCCCCTTGAGTTGCTGTCGAACAGAATTTTTTCAATTTGCAAATTGAGTACTTGCAAGCCTTGTTTATGTTCGGTCTCGACATTTGCCTAAACTTTTTCATCAGTATTTATCGACATTCCGCTCGCAACGACCTTATCATTTACCTTCTCAACGCATACGCATATCTTCGCATTATGCAGAATGAACGGCTGTTCGGAATTTCACGAAAGTTCGCTGAGTTTCGAGCTTGGCATATCTCGTTTAATATTTTCCGGAGGAGGTCGAGGGCGGCTGAAAATGTGCGTCGTAAGTTGGCGGTAAATGATCGTAAGCGAGAGCCTCCACCCGAGTGACCTTAATGGTAGACGTTTCAATTTGCCCCGAAGTTGAGCTTCGAAGCCTAGAGATTTGGGACGATCGATAAAGCTATGGAGAACCGTCGAGGCAAAGTATGACGCGCGGGAAAATTTCAACTAGATTCCTCTATGAGCATGATAGTATGCAGGACTCACGATATTACGTTACCAGGCGTCACGTTCTACCGTTAGGTGTCAAGGCGCGAGTTTTCCGTGGGCTTCTCGTGTGACGTGTATAACGGTCATCCGGCGAGCTATCAATCGATTCGTTGTCGTTGGTCCTCCAAGAACATTCTACAGCATATAAGAGAGGACATCCCTGTTGCATGCCAAAAAAGGTCGTTTTCCGATTTTTTCGTACACCTGATTATTTATTTGGGATTTTGAAAAAAATGTATGTTATTAAGCATACATTGAACTTATTTCGTGTAAATTTCGATTTAAAAAAAAATTAAAAATTACCACCGTTATTGAGGTGTAATAGAGCCTCTGTATAAAAATTGACAATTGACTTGACAATGGTTGGTCTGGAAAGAAAAACATAGTTCTATAATCCATATAAATGTAGTTCTCGTTGTGAGTAGCCGTTTTTCGAAAAAAAATCACAAAATGGCGAGCGTTAAGAAAAGGGTAATTTTGGCGAAATGCTTACTTGTATTCGGGAAAAAATGAGGAGCTGGCGAACAAAACCGGACTTGTCCGTGAATTACTTTTTTACAGGAGAGGTCAAAAACCCAAACAAACCCAAAATAACCAATTAGATATTGGTTAGCATTTTTAAGCTTTAATATATGAAGGCTCTATCAAAATGTAAGCCTGGACCTGGCTTTAGTTTAATAAAAACACTAACTACCATGTGTTTGTTTTTATTTTGGACAAGTCCGGTTTTGAATGAAATTGTTATGGACATATCCAGTTATGAAATAAACCAGATTCTCTGAATTGGATATAAATTTGTTTTTCATTGTCAATTTAATAATCCTACACAAATACTTCCATGTCAGACTCACAACAATCACATTTAATGCAACCATAGTCATCACTGTGGTCATCTGTTACTAATTTTTCATCCAGCCAGCCAGATCCGTCCGCTTCTGCTTGAAAAGAGTTTTTTTAAACAATTTTTAAGGTATTTAGAGCCGAATTTGATGCAACATATTTTGGCAACTAATAAAGGAGTGATTGAAGAACACGAAAAAAATTGCCGTGATGTGAAAAAGTTCAGCTTTGTTCGCCAGCTCCTCAAATACTAAATAAACAAAACGGCTACGTACAACGATAGCTACTGCCATTACGGATTTTTTTTTAAGGCGTTACCCCCACTTGTAGCCCAAAAAGGCCTTTTTCATGAATTTTTTAAAAGAAAACTACAAAACTTTTTTAATCGATCAATATACCATCTTAAAGAACACATCTTAAAGAACTTTCAGTAATTTTTTTTATTGAAAAATATTACATTGTTTAGTTGCAAATGGCCGTCAATGAAATAATGTTTTTATATAGACGGTTTGCGGTGACCAACATTGCGGCGAAGTGGCTCATCTGAAAAAAAATGCGGATGGATTTAGTCAAATATAAGTATAAACTAGTCTTTAATTGAAGGATTTTAAAAAATATTCATTTTTCACAAAATGGCGGACAGTCAAAGTTAATGGTTCGATTTTAAAGAGAAAAAACGGCCGTTTTTTGGCTATAAAACGGCCATTTTTTTCGAAAAAAAAATCGAACGATTAAAGACTACATTTTTATGTATTACATAAGCCTGCAAAATTTCAAGAAGATCGGTTCATTAGTGTTCGAGTAATCTTGGTCACCGACTTCAGAAATGCCATTTTGAGAAAAACGCGTTTAAAGTTTCTCTTTCAACGCTCTTTCAACGCGGATTCTTCTCTTTCAACGCTCATATCTCAGTCAATTTTGTTCGGATCGACTTGAAATTTTCAGGACATATTCTCAGATACTTATACTTCAAAAAAATGCAATAAAAAAATCGATTTTTTCAAAATCGCAAGTGGGGGTAATCCCTTAACTTGAAAATCGGATAATCATAGATAGAGTTATGATTCTGGCCAGATCGAGAAAAGTTGTTTCGAGAAGAACGCGATTGCTACCTGCTCTCACTGAATTATCTGTAACTTAGTGATTTTTCAATATTTTAACTTGCATTGTTTGACATATTTTTGAACATGTGTATTTTGAGAAAGTACAAACAATGGATTTTTTAGCAGTCACAATGGTATCCTACTACATCCTCTTAAATAACATTTCTTTTTCTCCATTGGCCAAACTTTTTCCTTTCGTGTTTTGAGGACTCGTCTTCGTTTCAAGCTTCTCGAAATTGCTCCTCCCGCGCCAAGCCATTCCCGGCTTTCGAAAGATTGAGTGACACGAATATACGTTGCCCCTTTAATTATGAAAGTTTCTCGACGAACTCATTTCAATCGTTTTTTTTTCTCAACTTGTTCCCGTCTATTCTCACATGAATCTCCGCAAATTGCCACGAAATTTCAAAGTTTTTTGTCTTTCGTTCGCATACAAGTCTTTTCCCCCGAATACTTCGGTGAATATCACACGACTGAATACATTTTTTGCGATTTGATATGGATTTTGTTCACATCGTTTTACGGAAATTCGCCCGTTCTTCTACGGGATGCCCGGTGAGAAAAGAACGAACCCACGTTTGACGTACACATAGATATCTCGATGGGGCACTTGACACATCGAACGCGAGCTGCGTGTCTATCGCGCGAAACTGACATACGACGAAGAAAACGACCAACAGGAGGAGAATTTATGGGGGAAGTAGGGGCAAGATGAGAACGATTGTCATGTTCAAATAAAACGATACATATGAAACCGTCAACTTTAATTATCCTTTTAAGGCGTTACCCCCACTTGTAGCGCAAAAAAGGCCGTTTTCATGATTTTTTTTAAAGAAAACTACAAAACTTTTTTAATCGATCAATATACCATCTTAAAGAACATATCTTGAAGAACATTCAGTAATTTTTTTATTGAAAAATATTACATTGTTTAGTGGCAAATGGCCGTCAATGAAATAATGTTTTTATATACACGGTTTGCGGTGACCAACATTGCGGCGAAGTGGATCATCTGAAAAAAAAAAATGCGGATGGATTTAGTCAAATATAAGTATAAACTAGTCTTTAATCGAAGGATTTTAAAAAATATTCATTTTTCACAATATGGCGGACAGTCAAAGTTAATGGTTCGAATTAACGAAAAAAAACGGCCGTTTTTTGGCAATAAAACGGCCATTTTTTTTTCGAAAAAAAATCGAACGATTAAAGACTACATATTTATGTATTAAATAAGCCTGCAAAATTTCAAGAAGATCGGTTCATTAGTGTTTGAGTAATCTTGTTCACCGACTTCAGAAATGCCATTTTGAGAAAAACGCGTTTAAAGTTTCTCTTTCAACGCGGATTCTTCTCTTTCAACGCTCATATCTCAGTCAATTTTGTTCGGATCGACTTGAAATTTTCAGGACACATTCTCAGATACTTATACTTCAAAAGAATGCAATAAAAAAAATCGATTTTTTCAAAATCGCAAGTGGGGGTAACCCCTTAATCACGTGAGGCTCAAATAGGGGGAGGGGGGTTTGGATAACATCACGATTGATCACGCGGGGGGGGGGGGGGGGGGGGGTGTTGTGACATATCACGTGTATTTTTTTGTGTAACTGCGTGAACCGGAGAACATCCGCTGTGAGCTATTGAACAGGCAAGTTGTGCCCAGGGGGCTGGCACCTTTTGGAATTTTTGCTACGCAAAATGACCGAATTTTTAGTGTCGTACTCTGCCACGCGCAGCGCTAGTTATACTCTTACAACCTGATGCGTGCGCAGGGGCTATGTATATAATACGGTCGCTATGTACGCCGTGTGGGCTTCGCGCCTACGCAATAAGAATTTTGTAAGATAACTGCTAGCGCCATGGGGAGAGGTAGAACTAAAAAAGCGGTCAAAAAGAGCAGCATTTGTATACCGATAGCGGATAGAAGGTTTCAACCCCCTGGTTGTGCCTAAAAAGTAACCTAAACAGCAGTTTTTAGTTCTATTTAATTTCGACTGACCACCTACTTAAAGTAAAGTGCCTACATCTGATCCATAAAAGGCTTGTCCACTTGTTACTGTAGAAAACACGCAAATGAGCCCATGGCCCTAGGACAATGCCATTTAAATATATTGACAATATAAATTATTTCGTTTTTGACAATCAAACACCGTACTCCCTATCGGTTGTGGCTGACATTTCTTAACACAAAAAAATACACGTGATGTGGGCGGGGAAGGGTGGGGCTGGAAACCTCACCACATATCACCACGGGGAAGGGGGGTTCAGAAAGTGGCCTAAAAAACCTCACGTGATTAATGGACGACCCCTTACCTGTCCCTCATCAATATCAGCGACTCAAATGAACTGAATACATGGTAATCTGTACCAAAAATGTTCTCGTTTTGTCAAAAAATCGATATTGTTTTCTCACTCGAGACGCGTGCTACCGCCACGGTTGATACTTTTACAATAATTCACCTTCCCGCCACCCCTTCAAACTCCAACGGGAGCACTGTGCTCGCACACGCTGTTTAGTAGCCAGGCTTGTGATTCATCTTACCCCGCACCTTCGTCTTGTCCCTGGTTCCCCTACATCGGCAAAATGGAGCAAAAGGAAACGGAAAAATGGGGGAAAGAGCGAGGAAAAAAGTTTCATACGATATAGATGGATATCTATGACCGGGCACAAGTGGTGTACTTTCTCAGGGGAGGAGATATATGATCCTCGAGCCAGCGCACCTTTTACGTGACAAAGAAGCGCGGGTGGAAGGGGTTCTCTCCTTCGGGTCAGCGTAATAGCGTCGTTTCTCTTCGTCCATCTATATATATTTCATTCGACGGAAGGCACGAACACGAGAGACTGTACACGTATATATACACGGATTTTCCGGGGCGAGAAAAAAAAAGAGGCGGCTGCTGATAAATCAAATTATTCAGATGATAAAATCCCCGAGAAGGTTGCTCACTCTCGCTCTCCGTCTATTCTCTCCCTCTGCATGCTTCGCGCGCGCGCGATCCGGCTGTGCGAAAACTCGGACCCTTTTTGCGATTGGTTTGCCCGTAAATATGGAATCGCGAGGGAGACTCGCCGGTCTTTCCCGTTCTCGCCACCGCTCTTTGCTCTCATCTTCCCGAACACTTAGTCCCGAGGTAAGAGTTAACCCGATGAAACCTTCGTGCCCTTTAAAAATCGGATTAAATAGAAATCTTGAGACGGTACTCGCCCTGAAGGATTCGTCCTAGGGGCAATTGAATTCAAGGAAGAAGAAACGAGAGAAACGCTCCGGGGTGAGACTGTTATATATGTGCCAGGACGAGGACTCCCACCGAGCCCTTTCTTACCCGTTAACAGAGCCACGCTAAGTCCCTTTAATGGCTCTCTCCCGGGCGCAGCTCAACGAATATCTCCAGCTCGAGAATCGAATTTTAATGCCCGGGGAAACGAAAATTTGAAAGTTTACTCGGTAAAACGGCACAGAGAGACTGGATAATTTATTGATTAGGCCTGATTTATTTGGTGAAACTCTCCGTCTAGGTCTGGTGAAATTCATGGCCAGGTTGAAACGGTCAATGATGAACGCTGATCAAAATGGGCCTAGTGTGCATTGTTGCAAAGTTTTTTTTTGTCATTGCTTTATAATCGTCATCATCTAAAATATATTTGGAATATTTCGTCATAGGTATCTTGCAAAAGTAAAATTACGCGAGAAAACCCGTTCGAGGAATATTCGTATCTCAACTGTATTTAAAAATTTGGAGAAATTCGAAAAAATCAACTTTTCTTGTGTTCAAGGGGAGGTACCTGAGTAAACGGCGAGAAAAACAGGTAAACTTTGGGAATTTTTATCTCAAAAACTATTTCGATTGGATCCGGGTTTTTTTTATTGGAAAATATGTACGTTGAGGTATGTTTATTTTTACGGTCATGTAGTTTTCAAATGGCAGTGAACACGGACTTTGAAAAAGTGGTCACGAGAAAAACGCGTCACCGGCTTGTTTGTGGATATTTTCGGGTACAAATTTCACGGAATGTTCTTGAAATGACACTTAACAATGGACAAAAGGTTTCAATAAATTTACTCTATCCATATAGATGAAAAAAATTCGCAAAAAAAGTGTTTTTTTTTAACGCTGAAACCCCTACCCTTCCCTTAATATCAAAAAATAAAACAGATCCCGTGAGTATATTAGTTTATCCTATAACCAATCAAAAGAATTTTTGAAATATGAAATTTAAATAATGATTTTATGAAATTTTATGAAATTTAAAAAATGATTTAATATGAAATTTAAAAAATGATTTTTTGCCTTGATTTTTGCGAAAAAGATGGACATTTTTCGTTCATCACATCGAAAGTATCTTCACTTATAATGTGTTTATTTGATAAAGTATAAGTATTTTTATTTCATTTATAAAGTATAAGTAATCTTAAGTATTTACTTCATAAAATATCGGAGCTCATCAAATCGAAAGTATCAATCAGAAAAAATCTTTCGCTCAAATACTATATTTTGACATCTAGAAAAAGTCCTAAAAAATTCAGAAAGTTCGACGCAGTAGATTTTTCGATATTTTGCTCACCGACTTTGAAAACGTACTTTCGAGGAAAAAGCGTTTAAAGTTTCGAACGAGGCTCCGAGCGTTACGTCGGGCATCAAGCCTATAAATCTGTCAATTTTGATCCGATCACCTTGAAATTTTCAGGGAACAATTATAAGACGATATACGGTCAAAATATAGAGGTTTTGAGAAAAGTGATTTTTTGACTTTCACAACTAGGCATAACCCCTTAAATACATTAAGGTTATTATATTGCTCGTTGTAAACGAGAGATAAGTGGACATAGCTGAGCAAATATATATATATATATATATATATATATATATATATATATATACATTGTACAGTAATGCTCTTCGGAAAATTCTCGTCGACTTGCCTAATGACTCGCGCACTTTTTTTAAGCACCCGAGCGAACTTCGCAACAGAAGATTCAAGACTGCGGATGACCCTCGTCATAGAGAGCAAACTGTTCTCTAGAAAATCACTTCCCTCTGCCCCATCCTTTTCCGCCCGACCCCATTTTCCCCGGTGCATTTTCCCGGAGTCTCCTTTTTTTCCGGCGACCATCAACTCAAGACCGAAGATACGGGCTCCTTTGTAGGTTCGACAGGAAGGAGAAAAGAAAAAGAAATGGCGTGGAATCGTTACATCCGAATAACAGCCTTCCGACATGAGCTTCGGGTTCGCGAAAGTCCTCTCGAGAGCTCGACCGATTGTGGCGGATACGCGATATCCAGCTTCTGGAGTGGCGGTCGTTAAAAGGCTCCTTTTTTCTCCATCAATTCAGTATCGGGGAGCATTCATGCGCACTCGCGAAAATATTAGTCCAGCATAAGAGACGAAAACCCAGCACTTTGAGCGTAGAATTAGAATTTTTTAATGAAGCTAGATGGTTGCATACTGACAGTAACCCCAACGAAATTTTGCCGCTTAACGCGCCCCAACCCTAAGAAATAAGGGTTGAAAACTTAAAAATAGCCGTATCTCGATAAATAATAGCCCGATCAAGAAATGTTTCGAACAAATGTTGTTTGGAATAATAAAATGCGTATAAAGTTTTCTGACGTCCAACCCCGTATTTTTGAAAATAGCGGCACAAAAACGATTCGAAAATTCGAGGTTGATGCGTGTGCGAACGGAGTAGACATGTTTTTGTGCCGCTATCTTCGAAACTACTGAACCGATCCTTATGAAATTTGAACCACATATTCTTCACAACTATAGCTATAGCACATATCAAGGATTTTTTTAAATTTTGACATTTACTATTTTTTTTGCTAAAAACGGTGAAAAACACTTTTTTTTTGTTTTTTCGAAAAATGTCCGCCATTTTGTTATTTTTGCATATATTAAAAATCTCATGATATACGCGATAGCCATTAAGGGGAGGGTATTCAGCGTTTCCGGGGTTTCAGCGTGAAAAAACCACTTTTTTGCCAATTTTTAAAAATCTATATGGATAGAGTAAATTTATTGAAATCTTTTGTACATTGTTAAGTGTCATTTCAAGAACATTCCGTGAAATTTTTACGCAAAAATATCCACAAACAAGCCGGTGACAAAACTTTTCCACTAACGCCTTTGGAATTCACGATTTGCGGTGTTCACTGTATCTCAGCTAGAAATTATCTGAAATCAAGTACCATTAAAATTTAGTCAAAGTATCCTCAAATCCTCCCCCCAAAGGTCTTTGATAATTTTTTTTTTAATTTCTAAATTTTTGGTGGTCATGTAAAGTGAAAAGTGCTATTTTTCACGAAAAATTCCGCCATTTTGGGGGTGGAAAACCTCCTCAATGTAAAAAAATCTCAAACTAGCCGTTGGGGGGAGGTATTTTATATGTAGAAAGTGTGTATCAAGTTTGAAATAAATCGGTCATGTAGTTTTCGAATGGCAGTGAACACGGACTTTGAAAAAGTGGTTTCGAGAAAAACGCGGCACCGGCTTGTTTGTGGATATTTTCGCGTACAAATTTTACGGAATGTTCTTGAAATGACAATGTAGAAAAGGTTTCAATAAATTTACTTTATCCATATAGATGAAAAAAATTTGCAATAAAGTGTTTTTTTTTCGCGCTAAAATCCCTACCCTCCCCTTAACATACTGCATATAAAACCGTTTGATTGTTTTGTTCCGGATGATCCATCTCCGAGATTTCATCAACAATTTCATCAACAATTTTTTTAGCAAATTTTCCACCATTTTCGTCTATAAATAGTGACATAAATAAATAAATAAAAAATTTGTATGTATTTCGAAAGTGTATTAATTAAGTGTAACAACTTGTATATCAATATGTATAATATGAACCTATCAAAAAAATTCATGAAAATAGCCTTTTTAGCATCTAAAGTGAGAAGACCCCTTAAGAGCAGCAATATTTGAGAACTGAATTGTTGTGGCATTGTAATCTTTATGAATAGAGACGTTTTGGCAGAGAAATATTTTAGACATGCGATATTTGAAATAGAGATGTTTCTGATTAAATCTGCTCCTGAATAAAGATATTTAAGGAGAGAGATGTCTGAGAATAGAGAAACGAAGAATAGAGTTGTTGTTCTGCCCTCGAAACTCCTTGAGAATCTACCTCGCCTAATGAAATATTGATAATTAATCATAGATATATTTATGGGTTGCAGATACACACATATCCGGAGACTCAACTGATTAACCAGTAAGGGTAAGTCTCGCAACTTGACTATATCGTGTACGTCGTACAATCATCTCGCACTTCCTTTACTTGTTCCCATAGTACCGTAAAACGGGGCTACTTTGACATTCAGAGTAACTTTGACTTAAGAATGAAATATTTTCGTTAATTATATTATTTTGAGCAGACAAGTACGGGGGGAGTTTAAAAATAATTAAAAGAAAAATAGAGACACGTTTGAAAAAAAGTTCGTTTTTTCGACCACAATTTTCGTCTCAAAAGTGATATATTTTTTACAATTTTCGATTCATCGAAAAAGCGCTCGTACTTGACGGTTAAAGCAATCTAAGAAGCTACAGTTAAAATTTAAAGTCTATTGGGCGAATATTGTTCGAGTTCTGCTGCCTTAACGGGGTCGTCTAGTGTGAAGGCCGTTTTTTAATGCTTTCTTGGGGAATTTTTCTTTTTACAAACCATTAAAATAAAATAATTTATAAATTGTATATCATTTTTATTAACATTTAAACAAACTTTGTGAATTTATTGAAGTCATTGTACAGAATATAGTCAGAGATACACCGCCCAACAGGAACACATATATAAAAAGAGGTGTTCCACTGCTGCCATGATTCCGGCCGTTCTGCTTATCTTTAATCGTGAGACTTGAGGCTCTACATGGAACTAAAATAAAGTTAGAATTCCAAAAAATAATTTTTTTTACGCTTTCGAAAAAAATTCAATTCTTCGTATTTTTTTAGGATCTTTATAGCTGATAAAAAGAAAACTAACGAAGCAGTCTTAATTATTTTGGTTCAACTTGTAATTATATATGTACTAAAGATGCTGTATAAATTTGAGCAGCATCAATCAAATAGTTTTTGAGATATCATGGCAGCAGTTTGAAAAAATCGTGTTTTGAGAAAAAAGCGTTTGAAAGTTTTTGCATATAATTCATAATAGAAAAATGGTCTCACTATCAATCTGCTATGCCTGGACCATAGCGTACACCTTCCTCTTCTTCAAATAAGTCATGCAAGGCCGTTTTCCCTTCTTTTGATCTGACACACTAGACGACCCCCTTAATAATGATGACAATTTGGTTATAAAAAATCGTTGTTTTTCATTTAATTCTATGTATAATGCATAGAATATTACATTTTTTGTCAAAATGATTCCAAAGTAACCCTTAATCTTCGACATAAGTTGCATTTCAATTCCCTGTCAAAGAAGCCGCTCACTCGGGGCTACTTTGACACTTAAAAAAATGTATATATCAAATTGTGAGGGGGTTGTAGAGCTTGACCATCTTATACATTTGATAGCCAAAGGACACACTGTTCTATTGGAGCAAGACAAATTAGTATCTAGCATGTTAAAAAAAAGTTACCCACAAAAAACTTCCAAAATCTGTTCAAAGTATGTTTTACGGTATGTGACACACGTACGTTTTAACGGAGACTTTGTCCTTGGAGTGCCATATTTCAGGTGTTTACATTTTATTTTTTTTAACGGAAACGAGTAAAGCTTTTTGAGTCCGGTTTTTTTCTTGCTTTTATTCATGATATACAGAACGTTAAAAAAAAAAAATTTCGAAAAAAAAACAAAATGGCGGCCGTTGCAGCTCCGCGAAAACCGGTCCTCAAATCGCGGGAGGCAAACGGCTGACATCACTGCCCCCTCTTTGTTGATCTGAAACACAAATTCAAAGCATATTATCAATCTGTGACCCTTTGGTCATGGAATGACGGATGGGTTTTTCGTTTAGTACAAATTTCGGAAAATGGCGGCAATTAAAAAAAACAATCGAATTTTCGCGTTTTTTTTCGCATAAAAAGATAAATAATAAATGCAAAAATGTATCTATCGAAAAAACGATCCGTCATTTCGTGAAAACATATTTTCTGAGTATGCTCTCCAAATTTCAGGTCGATATGTTAATTACAGCGGTCAGGAGAATGTCAGCCATTTTTAAAAACGTGTTTTCGAGAAAAACGCGTTTAAAGTTTTGCAATGTGTTTACACAAATGTGTTTATAATTACCGCTAATCGGCAATGCCTGGTCCATAGAGGCATCCCTCCTTTTCTTCTAGCTGCTCATGTTGAGCCGCCAACATCTCCCGCCGATTTCAAGGACAAAGTCTCCCTTAAGCGAGTATACTGGAATACAAGTTGGTCGTAACGTTTCATCCTCTCGCTCGTTGTTTCCTCAAATTATCCGGTTCGTTATTCTCCCTCCAGTATCCTCGATATCTTCGCTCCTATATTTCCGGACTGCCACCCCATATCGTCTCAGTGGCTCATATCAACTGGCTGTACCTCGCGAGAGAAACTCGAGAGAACGTAACTCGCACGTTTCGGTATACGCGTTCACGGAGCTTACGCCCTTCTGTCTGGAAGCGGCCGATGCGTTACGTAGATCGGCTCGGTTTCCCCATTTCACTTGGCTTTTCCTCCCCTTTGACTTTGGCACTTTAACCGAAGCTAGTCCGATCGAAGAGATACTGTCTGGGCTCTCTCTCCCCAGCGGGATGAAAACCGCCCACTCGCGGGGATCAACTAAAAGCGAGAGGGTAGCACCGATAATATTCGAGGACTTATCCAGCGCGAAAAAGCCACGATGCGCTTTAACGGTGTTCAACCAATTGTAATCTTTCCACTTCCCGTTGCTTTTTACGAGTGTCAGAATCGCCCTTGCCCGCGGAGCTCTATATGCGGAACTTGTCGAACCAATAGATCGCGAGATCCATATTATCTTCGCGTAGATAAACGAACTCACTCAAATTTCCATGTTTTACCGAACTTTGCAACTCCTCGGAGCTCCGCGTCTTGATCTTGGAATTTTTGAAACTTTTTTTCATGTGGCCGCATTGCTGAGACATTATTTGCCGGAAACGAGAAAAATATGGTGGTGAAGTTTGCACCGTTGGAAGACAACGGAAATTCTTCGTTGTTCTTCTTATTTCTTTGTTTTTGTTACTATCTGAATTGTTTTTGGTGCAGGTTTAGGTTGTGGATCCCTAACATGGTATTGAAGTTTGCATCGTTGCAACGACACGAAAGTTTGGTACATCGAACTTGTTTGACAAATTTAGGCCGTAAAATTCGCTCGACTGTTTTTTAGGGTCCTGATAAAAAATGTACAGCCTGTTTGCAGGATGAAAAGGCAGATGATGGAAAAACTGGAGAAATGAATGTTTAGAAAATCAAGAATTTTCGTTGCATTCCAGCGAAACAAACTTCAACACCATACCGAGTAGAAACCTTGCTCCGGCTACAAGAAAGACGTGATCAGACATCCTGATTTATTTTTCCGGCCTTCATCGAGATTTTTAATCAAGCCCTGACCATTATTCAAACGGTATCCCTGACTTCGGTCTGATCGGGATGAAAAGTCAAGGTCTGATCGGGATAAAAAATCAAGGCCTGATCAGGGCACAAAATCAAGGCCTGACATGCAGTTGGAAGAGAGAAGTTCGCTTTGCTTCGGAAATCACTATGTCTTCACATTCTTCATTGCACTGCCAAAAAAATATTTAATTGAAATAGGATCTATTTAATTCAAGTAGGTTTTTTCCTTGTCTCAGGGCCTAGTATGATCCTATTAATTTAGGGTTCTACCACAATGATATCGTATCATAATTCGTAATTCCCTGGCCCTTTGAAATGTCCTTTTTCGAACAAAATATTTCGCCGCCTCCTAATGGAATCGAAACTACACTGACAGAAAATTTGTATTGATATTAACTAACCGCGTCTGTTTGATTTTTTATAATTTGAATTAACTCGATTTATCGTGGAATTCAATTTTTCCTGTTGCATTTCATTATTGGAATTATTTATTTTTTATACACTAAGCACAGAAATTACAGGATCATTTTTTTTCTACGAAAAATAGCCATTCTTTATTTTCCAATTTTAACCTCAGATTCGTAATGAGCGACCTCGAAAACCCGCGAACACGGCGTTTCATCCGATTTCGAGTAATTTTTGAATTTCCATCCGCCATATTGGATCCGCCATTTTTTATTTTTCAATTTCAACCTCAGATTCATAATGAGCGACCTCGAAAACCCTTGAACACAAAATTTCGTGCTTTTCTAATTTTCTGTTTGAAAATCGAGAAATTTCACTCTGCGCTGGTACTTGAGAAATTTCGATTTTCGTGAAAATTGACGGATCTTCGATTTTCTCGAAATAAACGGGGTTGCAACCCAAATAAAGAATAAAGGCAGCGATCTGAAATTTAGTGGAGTAGTTCTACATACCCTTAACTCAAAAAAAAAGCCTTCGGTGCCCCTGCATTTGTTATAATGTTATTACATGATAAACAAAAAAGTGTAAAACGGGCATTTTACACACTATTAAACAATAAGTTTTATGATGTTGAAAAAAAATCAACAAATATCCAAAGTAAACAGTTTTGTAGGGGGGAATCCAAGCTTTCCAATGATCTCAGTCTGGATGCTGTACGATGATTTGGACCAGAGTTATGACAGGTTAAAGTGAAAAAATGCATTTTTTCATTAAGCTGCGATAACTTGGCTCAAAAAATCGCACAGAGGTTTGTAAAAAAGGAAATTGTACGGGAAGGTACAAGCTTTCGAATGGTCGGAACAGATTTTTGAAAAAAAAATTCTGTTCCCCGTGCACCTTGTCAAACTTGAGCAAATTATTTGATTTTGTTTTGTTTTGTTTAGCAACAAATATCATTATTAAAAAAAGACGATATAATTTTTTTATAATCAGATTATTAAAGTTAAAGGTTGACGCTACAAAATGCTTTTTTTGTTATTGTTTTTCCATCATTTTTCACTGAGTTACAGCCGTTCGAAAAACGGCTATTTTTCGTAGAAAAAAAATGATCCTGTAATTTTTGCGCTTAGTGTATATTTATTCATTCAAATCAAAATCGAATTAATATCGTCCAATTACTAAATATTTTATTTAATCCTTATAAATCTGTAATTCGGTTTCACTTGTTCGAAAAACAATTTAGTTTAATCCACTAAATGGATCTATTTGATTTGAAAGAAATTTAAATTAAGTAGAATGTTTGTACAGTCAACCATTTTTCTATTTGATTGAACTAATGGTCCGTCTTTATTGCAACACACATAACACCCCTCTCTACCCCCTTCCCCGTCGATGTGTGTATTGCACTAAAGGCAGACCATTAATTCAAGCAAATAGAAAAATGTTTGTGTCTACCAAAATTTAAATCAAATCGATACATTCAGTAGATTCAACGAAATTGTTTTTTGAACAGATTAAACTGGAACACAGATTTACTAGGAATAAATAAAATATTAGGAATAATAAAAAAATGTATGCACAGAGTGGACAATATATCTCCACATTTTAACAACGATATGTAGTTCGTCTGATGTTCGCCAAGAGGTTAGGCGTGTAAAAGGCGCCAAACTGTATATATTAGGTGTAGTAAAAATAAATCCATTATTTTTGTCTTGAATTTTATGCCAAAATAATGGATTTCTTTTTACTACACCTAATATTTGCAATTACTTGATGATTGCGCGAAGCCAGCGAGATCAGGCGAATTGAAGTAAGCCGTAAGTCCAGTTGCCTGACCATCGCCGCAAAGTAGCCGGATCAGGCGAAATTATGCAAACCGTAAATTCGTTTGCCTAACTACCACCTGAAATTAGCCGGCTCAGGCAACTGGAGGTAACCGTAGATCCTGTGGCTTGACGCTCGCCTGAAACCAGCCGGATCAGGCGAATCAAGACACACCGAAAATGAGGCCTCCGTACTACCGCATGATCAGGCCCGGATCAAATGTCAGGCCAGCCTGACAATATTTCTACTCGGGAAATGCCTAACAAGGATCTTCAAGAATGTTTCTATGACATTTGTGGCCTAAACGTGACGGAAAAAATTGGCCAATACGAGAATAAAATCTTTCCATTGCCTTCCGATGTAAACTTGAACACTATAGAAAATTTGGTACACTGGACGTATTTTTATTCCGAAGCAACACGTTTTATTCGACCAAACTATTTACCTGGGTCCATTCGGTAATTCTGCTTTCTCTCTCGAAAGCTCACCGCTGAGAATTATTTTTTTTCCACGAGGCAATTTAGTTTTTGAACTGCAGTAGCTTTCAGTAGTTATTCCAATTGCAATAGCTCTTGAACTCATTTTTATAATACCGCTAGAAATGTCCTTTTCCTCCGTATTTGGCTTCGTCAGTCTGTTCATTTCGCAGTTCGAACGAGCGTTGAGCCCAAATTGGTTTTCCGCGAGGAGGATAATCGCTTCGATTTATCGCGCCTCAGGAGAGCCGAGAGCGTATCATCCGAAGGAATAACCGGGCGTGGAGCGATGACTTTACATAAGTTTAAGGTATTTTACCGTCCCCGACGGATACGGTGAACCGGACCTTCGCGAAAGCCGATACCGCATGCTATCAATTCATTTACGACAGCTCACCGTCCCCACACTTTTGCTCTGCCCGAGCACATAATTCCCAACGCCACAAGCGAAGTGTATCCGTTTTCCGCACGACAGGCGTAAAAAAATTAATAGCATGCTCATTCTCTTCCACCGGTGAAAAATCACGATCCATTTTTCGCCACCGAAACCTCGAGGAACGACAAATGTCTTCGTCGTACCGTACAATTAAGTGGTTTGTAAAACTGGCAAATGGTCGTCAAACTTTTCGGTTAAATGAAAAATAACATAAGGAGAAATATGTTCACGGTGCAAGAGAGCAAGATGGAGAGATAGGAGTGGCGAAAGATTCGGTAAAGCAAAAGCGTGAGCTCGGTCGCACGATGACGACATTGATCACGCAGCCCGCTCGCAACGCCCCTCAATTATTTAGCTGTCGAGTGTTGGAAGCGCCAGCGAAAGGGTGGCCAAGAAGAGAGCCGGAGTGAGAAATAGGTAAGGCGGAAAAGAGGAAGAAATGAGCAAATAGGTGGTATCAACGTGATGCGGTGGTCGTTGGTTTCATACGCGAAAGAAGCGAGTTGTCGTGTTTTGTTGAACGTCACGGGACGATGTGTCTTTCTTACGGTCGACCGATGGATTATACCTGACGCCTACAAAGTTATACACACGTGCTGCTGCATACTAGCCTGCTGAAGAGACGCGATTACGAAGATTGTCGTACAAACTCCGCTTCTTCCCTTTCCCACCAGATTTCTTTTTCCTACTCTTTCTCACTTCATCCCTTTCGCCCAAGAAATTTTTCACTTTCCAAAAATTTGCCTAAAGAATCGTCGGATAACTGTTAAGGAGAGGGTAGGGGTTTCAGCGTGAAAAAAAAAACACTTTTTTGCGATTTTTTTTTCATCTACATGGATAGAGTAAATTTATTGAAACCTTTTGTACATTGTTAAGTGTCATTTCAAGAACATTCCGTGAATTTTGTACGCGAAAATATCCGCAAACAAGCCGGTGACAAAGCTTTTCCAAGAACGCCTTTGGAAAAACACGATTTGCGGTGTTCACTGTATCTCAGCTGGAAATTATCTGAAATCAAGTACCATTGAAATTTAGTCAAAGTATCATCAAATCCTCCCCCCAACGGTCTTTGATAATTTTTTTTTCATTTCTAAATTTTTGGTGGTCATGTAAAGTGAAAAGTGCTATTTTTCACGAAAAATTCCGCCATTTTGGGGGTGGAAAACCCCCTCGAAGTAAAAAAATCTCAAACTAGCCGTTGGGGGTAGGTATTTCATATGTAGAAAGTGTGTACCAAGTTTGAAATAAATCGGTCATGTAGTTTTCAAATGGCAGTGAACACGGACTTTGAAAAAGTGGTTTCGAGAAAAACGCGGCACCGGCTTGTTTGTGGATATTTTCGCGTACAAATTTCACAAAATGTTCTTGAAATGACACTTAACAATGTACAAAAGGTTTCAATAAATTTACTCTATCCATATTGATGAAAAAAATTCGCAAAAAAGTGTTTTTTTTACGCTGAAACCCCTACCCTTCCCTTAATAACAAATGAACTATGCAATATAAAACAAAATCCTACGTACTTCCATAGACAATGTATGTTTCCGGCCAACTTAAAAAATGCAGTTTTGAGATAAACGCTACACAGTCGCCATTTTGAAATTAATCGCTTCAAAAAAAAATATTGTATACAATCACTGATATGTATGATAAATACCCGTTTTTGTAATGTCGATTTATTTTGTAGTTTTTCTGAAAACAAAATCCCCAAAAGCCTATTTTTTGGCCTCTAGAGTGGCCTAAGCCCTGAAAAGCATTCATTTCATCAATGATAATCGACGAGGATAACAATGCTTGTCATAAATACCGGCCTTACGATAACTAATGATTTGAGCATAGAGAATAGCCATATTATTGTATGAGGCAAAAAGGTAAAGCAAGCCATTCGTGGTTTTTAAACGCCTTGTCGCCATGTTGGAAAATATTAATGTTCTGGCCGGGAAGACATTACCTGAATGTATTTCGCCAACAGACCGCAAGGTGGTTACAAGCGAAGAGCTTCGCGTAAGCAAGGTACCATCGTACGAGGATAAAAGTTCATCCTGGGAGTTCTACCACATATAGAAGCGCTATCACTGAGAGAAAAGTCCAAGTACAAGAAGGGATAGTAAAATCCGTCATACTTTATTGACATCGCAATCGTAATATGATTAACACGACTGTAAGCGAAAAGTACACCCAAACATGTGATTTGGGTGGCGCGTTTGACTATCTCTTATCCCTGAAATGATTATTCACTATTGTGAAAGACTTGCCAATGTAGATATGGTAAATTCAGTGCTACAATAAAATTAGCGTACAAATACCAACGTTGTATACTGTACGTTAAGTTTTGTTCAGTCAAACTTCTACTATTCTTTTGAAGTTTCTACAATTCATATGGTTAACATTAACGTTTTTGAAGTATAATTTGTTAGAACACCTTCCGAAAAGTGACTATTCGAAAAAAAATATAGTAAAGTTTACTTATAGCGAAGACGTAAATGATTTGTAGTTCGAGCAACCGCAGCTTAATAGTTTAAGACCTACGCATGTCTCACAAACTGTTACGTAGTATGTTTGTTGCATTGCAAAAATAGGATATCAGTTCAACACGTCTTCTTGTAGTTCACCTTCTGTTCTTGTAGGACAGACATTACTATGCATTTGGCAGGTCGTTTCATATAATATGGTATAAGTCACTATTATGTGGTACAAAACTATTGCGAAGCGCCAAAAATCCATTTAAACATTGACCTATATTATAAAAAAAGATCTGTGCAAAATTTTACCTATATCGCAAGTAACAGTTACTCGGAAGTACAGCAGGAATTACTCTTGTCTCTTATGGCATATCTGTACTAAAGATGCCAAAAGTACTCGGTAGCGTAGTGGCAGCGTGCGTAGAATAGGCAGGAGGTAGGCAGTTAGGTTCTAGGTTCGATTCCGATTAGGCGAAATATTTTCTTCGAAATAAATCATTACAGGAGGTCAGGGAATGGCGAATTATAATAAAAAATCATCAAGGTAAAGCTCTCAGTTGCGTATTTTATTTTATTTTGGATTTATGAACTATTCTATGCATTCAGTAGACGGGCATTGATGCCTTGTACCGACACTTGAATAACACATCGAATACGCACATAGCAGATCATATCTTATAATATGGTACAAATAACTATAAACATCGTCACAAATCACAGGCAACATTTCTAATCAATGTATATATATTCCAGTTCACTATTAGAATATTGGGGAAGTAAATTTTTGATAGTATCAGGGAATGTCCATTTTATGAAAACCTACTATTTTATATAGCATTGAAGAATAAACGTATGTTTGTGATTGGTGGTTGCGATTAATTCATGCAACTGCTAAAATATCGATAAGCAGTACTATGCTTTTGGCAGTGCCTGTGATTATAAAATATTATTGTCCCTTCAGGGAAATATTAAATGTATTTATAATATGGTTGAGAACACCATACATTTCTCTCACAAGGAACATCCCTCAGTTGACACCCTTCGATTTTGTTGAATTTTGGATATGTTACAAGACACCGAAAAGTAAGCGATACGTATTTTTTTATCGGCGGAAAAACGGTTTTAAGGGGTGAAACCACCCCTCAAAAAAGGCATCTTTAGGGGTTGTTCACCCCTTAATTTTTTTCTGCAATGTCACTATAGTGGATTTTTCATTGCTTCAGATGAGAAGAATTTTCGTTTTTGTTTCATTAAAATCGGTGGACTCCTTGTGTGTGGAACTGCTATATTGCCCCTCGAGATGCCTCTTTTCGAGGGGTGGTTTCACCCTTTAATACCGTTTTCCCGCTGATAAAAAAAAAATACGTATCGCTTATTTTTCGGTGCTTTATAACATATCCCAATTTCAACAAAATCGAAGGATGTCACCTGAGGGATGTTCCTTGTCAGTGCTATGCTTACAGCGTGCACTTACGCTTATGATTTGGCGATGCTTGTGAAATAACCCTTTGCACTCTAGGTCTTTTTCGCTCGGATAGTGATCTGTTTACGTTTTTCTGTCTCTGCCTATCAGGAAATGCGAGCAAGGGTATGTATACACTCATATACTGCCTTAGCAAGTAGATAACCAGCTAACAATATGATGTCGAAATACCAAATTGAAGAAACTCCCGATTTTACCTTCTCAATGATTCCAAAAGGGCTGAAACATCATTTTTTATTTCCTCGTTTGTTTCTGGTTATTTCCCGATCTATTCCCTATAACTTCCTGATCAGTTCCCCAGAAAGGGAACGGCGGATCGGGGCCTAGCCTTAAACCCGTTACATTGCGAACCTATTCCAGGGTGGAAGGCCCGGCCAGAGCCTGATGTTACCTAGGGAAGCCAGATCAGGGGCACTACTTTTCCTCGACTCATATTTCTACATTGGTCGTTTCGAATCATATTTGTTTCGTTGCGCAAAAGAGGCAAAAGCTTCCTTACGAAGGGGGAAAACGAGAGCGCTTCACTTATTATAAAACTCGTCTGTTTTTTTTTCAACTTTTCGAACGAAAATTTCCGAGTACTTTTTCGCGTTCACCGATGTATGCTGTTTTATTCGGTTTATGACGGTGATGCAGGCAGGCAAATAGACAGCGAGAGAGTGGCAGATGGAAGGGCGGGAGGTGAGGAAAGAGTTCTAAATAATTAATGAGCGAAAGTCGGGGGTGCAGAAAGAATGATACGAGCGCGTTTCGTATGCGGACATACGTACATTTAAATCCTTCATCCATGTATACACCCGAGCAGGAGTCAAGCGAGTCTTCTCGACCGAGGCTTTGGAATGGATCTCCTTTTCGGCACACGAGAGAAAAGTAAGGTGAAGCAGAGGAGAAACATTTGTGCTCGTCACGTATACAGGTATTTCGTGAACATTGTTCACCGGATGAGGAGAGTCACTCTCCAGTCCGAATTGCGTCTGAATAATAGAAATTCGTTGCATCGGCTAGTTTCTACCTGCGTAGGTGGATCGAAGCGAGAGAGATCGGCTGTCAGCTGGAAATGTTGCTGTCGTTTTATTCGTACGTTCTCGCATGCGTATGTTTGTGTATCTCGTATTTTGAGGACTCTCTACTTCGAGCACTTCCAAGTCATCACTAGACCGATTTAAGCATGTTTATGCAAAGGTCATTCCAAGGATCGTCCAATATCCTCAAAATACACTGAGAGAAATATGTGGTGTTTTCAACCATATTTCAACCATCGTTTATATTCGCCTGGGTGGCACAATAATATTTTATAGCCATAGTTGCTGCCTAAAGTATAGTACTGCTTATTGACGTTTTAGCGGTTGCATGGATTATGCATATATGTTAACCGCAACCACCAATTTTACAAACATTCGTTTATTATTCAATGCTATGCAACATAGTAGGTTTCCATAAAAGCGACGTTCCCTGACACTATCGAAAACTTATTTCCCCAAGATCCTAATAGTAAACAGGACTGAAATATATAGATATATATATATATATGTTGATTGAAAATGTTGCCTGTAATTTGCGACGATGTTTATAGTGATTTATACCATGTACTCCAGTAAAAGAGACGAAAACGCAGCCCTTTTAGCGCAGAATTAGAATTTTCGACTGAAACTGGTTGCATGCTGAAAGTAACTCCGATGAAATGTTGCCCCTCGACTCGCTCCAACCCTAAAAAATAGGGGTTGAAAACATAAAAATGGCCGTATCGCGATAATTAATAGCCCGATCAAAAAAGTTTCCAAACAAAAGTTGTTTGGAATAATAAAATACGTATAAAGTCATATGACGTCCAATCCCCTATCTTTGAAATTAGCGGCACAAAAAGATTCGAAAATTCGGGGTTGATGCGTGTGCGAGCGGAGTTGACATGCAGTCTACCCAGCCTGCAAAGTAGCAGGGTGTCAACTCTGCACGGGGCAACTCGCCACCGTGTTAACTCTCCTGTGCAACTCTCCACCGTGCAACTCGCCAAAGCGGGCACCTCTACACAGAGCCAAGTCCCCACCGTACCAACAGCGCGTTAGGGCTAGTCCCGACCGTAGCAGCTCGATATTTCCCCGACGCTCGTGTATCCCCACTCTTCAGATTCGGGCCGGGCAAGTCGCTACCGTGTCAACTCGCCACCGTGTCAACTCTACACAGCGTAGCGTGCTCAACTTACATTTCCTAGCGGCTGTACGCTTTGGCGAGTTGCACGGTGGAGAGTTGTACAAGAGAGTTAACACGGTGGCGAGTTGCCCCGTGCAGAGTTGACACCCTGCCTGCAAAGTTCTCGCTGCGTCCTTGTCTGGGTCAGTGGTGTTCTCGCGTTTTTGTGCCGCTATTTTCAAAGATAGGGGATTGAACGTTAGATAACTTTATACGCATTTTATTATTCCAAACAACTTTTGTTTGAAATATTTTTTGATCGGGCTATTCATTATCGAGATACGGCGATTTTTAAGTTTCCAACCCCTATTTCTTAGGGTTGGGGCGAGTTGAGAGGCAAAATTTGATTGGGATTACTTTCAGTATGCAACCATCTAGCTTCAGTCAAACCTTCTAGTTCTACGCTAAAAGTACTGGGTTTTCGTCTCTTTTACTGGACTGATGTTATAAGGTACGACTTGCTATATGCATGTTTGGCGTGGTATTCAAGTGTTGGTTCAAGGCATCAGTGTCTACTAAATGTATAGGATATTTCATAAATCCAAAATAAAATCAAATACGCAACTGAGAGTGACCTCGATTATTTTTTGTTATAATTCGTCATTTCCTGACCGCTAACTATTTATTTCGAAGAAAATACTTTGCCTGCAAATGTGATCGAACCTACAACCTACCTGCTTGTCTTCTGCCTATACTATGCACGCTTCGATTTAGGTGGGATTTGCATAGATCTTTTTTTTAAATAATATAAGCCACTGCTTGAATGGATTTTCCGCGCATGCAATAGCTTTGTACCATATAATAGTGATCTGTAGCATATTATATGATCATTATTATATGGTGATATGGTGAAATGTATACAGTTATGGTGATATGGTGTAATGTATACATTTAGACAGGACAAAAATAAGCAGTATTGAGGGTTTTTTGAAACTAAGAAATAATTATTCTACAATTATGAAACTTTAGGTATACTTTAATGGTATATTTAAGTGGGTGTCGCAAGGTGGGGATCGATTGGGGATGTAGAGTGGAGAAAATGGTGGGAAATGTAATAAGGGGAAATTGACCCGTACATGGAAGCTACAATAAGTGAGGCGTTCGCCGTAGCAGAGACAATAAAAAAAAATAGTATATTTAAGTATACGAAACTTTTGCTTAAAATTAATTCATCATCAAATGGCGGAGCTATGGCAGAGTGTTACAGCAAGGTCGCCGCGAAAAAGTTCAAACATTTGTTCAGTTATAACATGTATAGTTTCTATGTGATGGTGATTAACATGAAGAAAATGCAAATTTGAGAAAATGGCACGCAGTTACAAAAAAATCAACATTTCACGCAACGTTTTTGTAAAATGTGGATAAAAAAGTCGTTTTGTTTCCAATTTCTGAAAAACAATTTTCGTCAAGTAGAAGGTACCAATATTATCAATATCTCTACCAAGTTTCAACTCAATCGGCTTAATAGTTTTTGAGTAATCCTGCACGCCAATTTCGATAGAGGCACAGCGCTGACGGGCTGTAACGTTTCAAGTTTTTCGAATTACGCTTTGAAAATTCGGGAAAATATTCTACATATATAGTTCTATCATTTAAAAACAAAAAAAAGAAATCGATTCTTTTATCGTTGTAAATGTATATCCCGCCTTAAATGCACAGTAATGTGTGTCCTACAAAAACAGAAGGTGAACTACAAGAAGAAGTGTTGAACCTATAACTAATTTTTACAATGCAACAAACATACTATGTAACAGTTCGTAAGACCCGTGCACGCAAAACTACTGAGCTGTGTTTCACAGGATCTTCTAACAAATTATACTAGATAAACATTATGTGTTTCACAAGATCTTCTAACAAATTATACCAGTTAACCAAATGAGTTGTACCAACTTGAAAAAAAATCGAAGGCACAGTATAAAACATTAGTATATGTGCGCCAATTTTGTGACAGAATTGAATTGACGATATCAACATTGTCAAGCCTTTTACAATAGTTAATAATTATTTTGGGGAACACAGATAGCGAAGCAGGCCACTCAAATCGCATTATTGGATATACTTTTCGCTCATAGTTGTGTTCACCATATGATGACTGCGGTATCAATGAACTGTAGCGAATTTCACCATCCCCTCTTTTTCCATGGTGTTTTTCGTAAATACCATGGACTTTTCTCTCAGTTTAAATAATTCGTTGCGCAAGTTTTACGGACCAAGCACAAAGCCAGATGTATCCGTAGCCAACATCGCAAAGCCATATCTTCTTTAAAATATCCTTTCTCCATATAACGTTATAAATTATACAAACATGCGCTAGAATTGAACATATGAATGTCACGCAGAGCTGACGTATCTGTCAATCTACCCTTATGCGTATATGCCTGTTTCGTCGAGCAAGTCGGATTATACGAGCGTTGACGTGACGTGAAGCCCTGAAAAGAGAGCCTCTTGGCGAACTCTTACACAATCCTTATGACGACGCTCCGTGAGTGCTTAGTACTTTATAGATCGTGGAAGAATAAAAAAAGAAACGACCCCACCTCAGTATCATGAGCGCATAGGTGCGGTTACATATTCGTCGTAGAAGCTTACGGCGGTATAAGTGCGCCGCATAGAAACGAGCCTCTGCACGTGCACATCTTTTTCTCTATTCGGCGACCTTTCCGGGTTGAGGTTTTTTTTTTGGATTTTAATTTTTGCATGGTTTGCGCTGTCTCACCCTCGTCTGGTTACGGACAACCGAATGTTCGTCATGTCGGATGATGTGTTTTGTTGGATCTGACGTCACGCAACTTGTCAGCTGTAGAAGAAGGATGAACGTAAAGGGTGTCTCAAAATGACCTGACATTTTGATTTATTGAGGGGTCTTCCCACTTTAGACGCTGAAAAGGCTATTTTCATGATATCTTTCGATTGGTTTATATTCTAGATATTGATATAACAGTTGTTACACTTAATAAATACAGTTTCGAAATACATTTTAAAAATTATACGTATTTATGTAACCCAAACGACCTTTAAACGCGTTTTTCTCGAAACAACGTTTTTCGACGAAATTTTAACCGCATATTCTTAAGGGGGGATTGTCTTTTTTTTCGCAAAATTTACCGCTTTTTGGGAATTTTTTTGTGAAGAAAGTATACAACGGAAAACTTGTGAAACTTGGCATATAGTTTTATTGATCTGTTTACTACATACAAAAAATTTTTTAAACAATTTCATCAAAAAATCCGCCTCCCACCCCCCTCGACGCGCGATGGTCCTTTTTTGATGGTGTGCACGATTACAGCCTTCACGTTCATCCTGCAACAAAAACCCAAAAAAGCATTTTACTTTAGACACATATAGCTATCGTTCGATGAAGGGAAAAAAAGAAATTGACGATTTGGTGACGTTTTAAACTTGAAGTATCGATTTTTCGAAAAAAATTGATCGATTTTTTGTTATAAATAAAAAAACTATTAAACGTATTGCTTTTTTGCTTCATCAAACGATAAAAGGATGTCAGCTGAGCATTCTGTCCAAATTTGAAGGCAATCGGTTGAATAGTTTTTGAGAAATCGTGCACACCATCAAAAAAGGACCATCGCGCGTCGAGGGGGGTGGGAGGCGGATTTTTTGATGAAATTGTTTAAAAAATTTTTTGTATGTAGTAAACAGATCAATAAAACTATATGCCAAGTTTCACAAGATTTCCGTTGTATACTTTCTTCACAAAAAAATTCCCAAAAAGCGGTAAATTTTGTGAAAAAAAAGACAATCCCCCCTTAAACTGTCTGCTTATTTAGCATGTCTGAGCAACTGTTGAAACATCAAAATTTCGAGACAACAAAATGCATTTTGCACATTCAACGATTCTTTTTTCTCAGTGCAGGTCATTTTGAGACACCCTATATCTTGTATCGAAATGAAAATACAGGTAGTTTTCAAATAAATAATACGTATTCTTAATAAATGAAAATGTCAGATCATTTTGAGACGCTCTGTATATGTGATTTTCCTCGGAGAAGACGGATCTTCAAAGTGAGAATAATCGTCGGTGTAGAAGAGAATAGGACAGAAGCGGCAAAGCGAGGATGAAGGGGACGAGGAAAAGGTAAAAAGAAAAGGAAATCGACCTGCCGCGCTTTGCTAGATGTTGAAAAGGAACGGCCGCGGTTTTATATCCACGTGTTTCGTTCCACTGGGGACTGGCTCTATATGCAACTGTACGTTTTCCACAGTATCGATCTCTCTGGATGAAAGAGAAGGAGGAAGAGAAGAGCGAAAGGGCGACTGTGAGTAGCGCAGCATCGCCCGCGGCGTTGGGATGCCTGTGAATTTTCATTGCTACCTTATATACATAAATATGTGCCCATTCTAAATCGTGCTGCTTCTCCTACCGATACTTCCTTCAAGAGAATTCGAGCCGCGGAGAAACGATACTCAATCTGATTGTGATCAAATATTTGACTAAATGAGCCGGGTAAGTTCAAATATGAGGAACAGAAATATGGAACGAACATTTAGCGCGAGGCAGGAAAAAGAGGAATTTCCGGAAATTTTTCTGGATAAACATGTGCATGTTTTCTATTTTTTTAAATTTTTTACTTTAAGGGGTCTTCTCAGTTCGGACGCTGAAAAAGGCTATTTTGGATATTGGTTATTGATATTAAAGTTGCACATTTAATAAATAACCTTTCGAAATACATTTAAAAAACATTTTTTATTTTTTTAAGTCACTATTTATAGAAGAAAAGTGTAAAAAAAGTGTAAAAAGAAGTAAGCGAAAAAATGTCCTAAAAAATTGTAGGTCTACGCTGTTGATGAAATCTCGGAAATGGATCATCCGAAACGAAAAGTCAAACGATTTCAGATTCAGTATGTTAATGGCTGTAGCGCATATCATACGATTTTTGATATATGCAAAAATAACAAAATGGCGGACATTTTTCGAAAAAAAAAACAAAAATACGTGTTTTTTCACCGTTTTTGGCAAAGATAGTAAATATGAAAATTTGAGTTCGTAAAGAATATGTGGTTAAAATGTCATAAGGATCGGGTCAGTAGTTTCAAAGATTTTATCAACAAGCCGGCGAAAAACGTTGTTTCGAAAAAAAACGCGTTTAAAGTTTGTTTAGGTGACTTAAATATATACAATTTTTTAAATGTATTCCGAAAGTGTATTTATTAAGTGTAACAACTTTTATATCAACATCCATAATATAAACCTATCGAAAATTCATGAAAATAGCTTTTTTAGCGTCTAAAGTGAGAAGACCCCTTAAAGAATATAGATTTGAGTATCTTCTACAATTTTTGTATCGAACAATATTTATAAATATTTGTGCAGAGCGCTGTTTGGAAAACGTACGTCGCGGTAGCCACTGCTGCTCGGAAAAAAAATCATCCGAAATAAAGAAATCAAACGTATGGAATTATCTAGTGCTCGGACGAAGGATTTAATAAAATATCGATTTTTGAAAAAATCGCCGCTATCCAAAGTGAAAGTATCGAGTGTCGGTGAATGAAAACCCTCTATTTTCATTGATAAATAGAACTATTTATCGAAACAAAATTCAATCGTTTAACGCGGTCCTCCAGTTTCTCGGCTGTTTTTTTACGGCTTTTTCAATAATGCTTACGGGCAAAGCATCGAAATAATCAATCTCATTGTTTTTGCATAATCTTTATTAACATTTAAATAAGCTTTACAAATTTTTTGAAGTCAAAATATATAATAGAACAAAGGTTATAGTGGCCGACAGGAAGACATCAAGTAAAAGAGGTGCTTGACGGTGACCAAGATTGCGGCTGTTCTGCTTATCTGAAATCAAAAGACGAAACGGCATTTTAATCTTCATATTTAAGACTAGCGATTGAACTAGAGTGAATTCTAATTTACAAAAATTGACTTTGTTATACACTTTTGAAAATTACATTCTATTTTTTACTCATTTTTTCTTAAGTTTTTCGCTCGTACAAAAAAAACTATCGAAGCAATCATGATAATCCTAGTTCAATCGCTGGCTTATAACATATTAAAGATGCTGTATAAATTTAAACAAGATCGGTGCAGTAGTTTCTGAAATATCGTGGTCACCGTTTCGAAAAATGGTGTTTCGAGAAAAACGCGTTTGAAAGTTCGCGCATGTGATTTATACTAAAAATTTCATCTCACCGTCAATCCGCTATGCCTGGACCATACAATAGGCCTTCCTCTTCTTCTTGGAAGTCACGCAGAGCTGCTCCGTCTTCCCTTTTCGCGATTCGGGCCTGTTTTACAACATCACTCGTGCGCCTTTTTGAACGGTCGATCCGAGAGCTATCACGCTGTTGAACATATCCTTTAGCTTGTGGGCCGATTTTCACTCCCATGGTTTCCAAGGTCTTCAGGATAGATTTGAATCCTTCGTTGAAGATTATGACAGCGAGAAACGTGGCGATTTCAACCACTTTTGGCCCAGAATGGAGGTGCTTCGGAGCAAAAGTCCAGATTAACGAATTGAGCGACTCGTTATTATTTTGAGTTTCCGCTCCCAGGCATCTGCTTAACAATTGTTCTTTGGATAAATCCTCATAAATTGGCTTTATAACTTTTTGAACTGCTTCAGAAAGAGGCGGTTCATTGTGTTTGAATTGCTCAGCCTCTCCGAGAAGCTCATACCTGCTCCGTTCCAGGGCCGTAACTTGTGAACCACTTCGAATATCGAAAAATCCTTTGGCACACATTTTCTACACATGTTGTAGATGTGATTTATGAAAGGAAAAAAAACCGATTTTTTCGACCCGAGAAACTAGAGGACTGCCTTAAGCACTGCTTTTCGACATATAAGAAAGCTTGTAAAATTTGAAGTTGATCGGTGTAGTGCTTTTTGAGATATCGTGGTGACCGATTTTGAAAGTCATTTTGAGAAAAATGCGTTTAAAGAACGTACCTATAAACGCCAATAACGCCCTCAATCTTGAACGGACTAACTCGACATTTTCAGAGAACTTTTTGGAAATGTTATATTTTGAAAACCCTTCGAAACCAAAAAACGATATTTTCAGAAATTCCAACTAGTGTAAGCCCTTAAGATCCGCAGCGTTATTCGGTTTAATATGAAAATACTCTCGATTCCCTACAACATTCGAAATATAAGTTCCCAGTTTTACGTTCTTGAGCAATAAGACTATTAATTTACGTATCGCTGTAGGATCGCCCGGCGACGTTAGTTAATAACGTTTCATTTCACGTATCCCATCAATATCCAATTTCCTCTTCACGGACTGTCGGGAATGTGTCAGAAGTTGGTGTTAATTCGGACCAGGCAACAATTTTCAATTGGGCCCATAACTTCGTTACCGTAATTCACATCAGGATTTCGAGCCTATCAACGAGGCAGATGCACCGTTGTCGGATCGGTAAGATTTTTCGTATTTATAATTCATCACACGGGCCACGGAGCAGCCTCTCGTTGAATCCGGTGTACTCGTTAAAACACGTGGGAACCGGTTCTCAGCTGTGAATAAATTAGAAATTCCCTCAGAGCTAGATTTTCGTGCACGCACTCGTTCGATACGGGATGACCACTTTTTTTTTCGTTCACACGATCGAGACTTTCTTCATCGTTGAAAAACAAGTCCCACAGCGGTCCTTCGTACGAGTTGTATGCGTTCGCGGGCGTGTACGAGCTTTGAATTATTCGTTAACAAGTTTTGCTGGAAATCTGGAGAGAAATTGGAGCTGCTGTTTCGCGGTGAGGAATTAATTACGAAACAGCAGCGAGTGAGTTTGCCTGAGTATGAGCGCACGACGCAAAGCAGAGAAGCTAGTACTTTGCTGTGGTGTGCAACCGTAGACGCTGCTAAGTACTGTGTAAGCTCCTACCTACCTACCATTGGAACATCAAACGTTTGAATATCGAGCTTTTTGAGCCAAGCGGTGGCTCCTCAATATCCAACCAACCTAATTGCAGATTTTCACGGCGTCTCGGAAAAGTATCCGCCCCCTATCTTTCGGCGTCATTTACGCAAAGAGTCCGATTAAGGCATCACACCACGGTTCGTGCACGATACGAGGGTGTATTTTTCGTAATTATTTGCAAGCAAACGATTAATGGATTTTTTTTTATTAATACTCATAGTCAATATATACATACAGAAGACTGTGTACAAATTTTTGTAGTCGAATCTAAAGTATAGTTTGCCGTGTACGCCGCTTCGAAGAGGACACCCCGACGAAATTGTTGCTCGGCGGTTGACAGCGATTAAGCCATACGGTTCATCTGGAAAATAAAATAAAAATATATTTAGAAACTAGACATATAGGTTTACAGCATCACGTAGGGGAATTTAGATATCTAATATGGCGGACCAGCGAATTTTATTTCCGATTTACATGGAAAATTTTCATCGTTCGTAAAAAAAATAGAAGGGGGGCCTTTATAAAAAAAATCCCTACGTGGTGCCATAGAGACTGGATTTTCGAACAGTTTAAGACTTGGCGCATGCAAATCGGATGAATAGTTTTTTCAATATGTTTACAACCGGGTTGAAAAACGTAGTTTCGAGAAAAACGCGTTCAAAGCCGCACTGCCGCTCAGCGCGGTCGTGCGCTTCGAACGGTTTCCCATAAACTGCTGTATGTCCGCAAAATTTTACAAATTTCTCTTAAAAAATTAGTGAGAGCATTCTTAACAAATGGATCTTTCAGAAAATGAAAAAAGAAAAGAAAAAGAAAAACGTAGTTTCGCGAAAAACGCGTTCACAGCCGCACATCTACCGCTCGGCGCAGTGGTGCGCGTCGAACGGTTTCACATAAAAGGGTACGGTACGTTTTGGCGCCGCCGTTTTGGCGCGCCGATGTTTCGACGCGGGGATGTTTTGGCGCTGCTGTTTTGGCGCGAGGACGTTTTGGCACGAAACGTTTTGGTCCGCCGATGTTTCCGCGCGGGGATGTTTTGGCGCGAGGACGTATTGGCACGAAACGTTTTGGCGCGCCGATGTTTCGGCGCGGGGATGTTTTGGCGCTGCTGTTTTGGCGCGAGAAGGTTTGGGCGCGAGGACGTTTAGACACAGGGATGTTTTGGCGCGAGGACGTTTTGGCGCGAGGACGTCTCGGTGCGGGGACGTTTTGGCGTGGGGACGCTTTTGCAGGAATGTACTGGCGCACAAGCAAATCCGAATAAAGTCGAATAAACCATAACAACACACAATGCACACACACACGCGATTTGTACTTATACAGGGAAGCAACGTAATATAATTTCATAAATAGGAAACCCAAACAAACGTCAACAAGCCTGAAGAAAAAAACAACCAAACCAAACGAAACATTATTTTTTTGATAATTTTTTTTATTTGACTGATATACCCAAACGAACCCAAAAATAAACCCCAACAAGCTCGACAAAAAAAAACAACAAAACCAAAAAAAAATCATTTTGTGGATGATTTGTTTTTATTTGGCTGATACTTTTATACATTTTGTATTAATTAAAAGGAGTATTCATCCTTTTTTCAAATGTGTTCCTCGGACAGCTCAAGACTTGGGCAAAACAGCTATGACATATGGCTTATCATCGACACACGATTCGTGGTGCTAAACCAACCTGTGCTGGTGCCGGAACACCCTGACATCAAAACGTCCCGGCGCCAAAACGTCCCCGCGCCAAAACGTCCTGACATCAAAACGTCCCCGCGCCAAAACGTCCTTGCGCCCAAACGTCCTCGCGCCAGAACGGCAGCGCCAAAACGTCTCCGCGCCAAAATGTCTCCGCGCCCAAGTGTTTCGTGCTAAAACGGCGGCGCCAAAGCGTACTGCTCTCCACATAAAATGCTGTATCTCCGCCAATTTTACAAATTTCTTTTTAAAAATTGGTGAGAGCATTCGTAACAAATGTATCTTTCAGAAAATGACAAACATTTTTTTTACCATGATGCCTTAATCGTTACAGCAGGTACTACGTTTCACGTACACGTAATTTCATTACCGTCGATGAATATAGCTTCATTGGCGCTCAAAGAGGATGCATCCGCCAGAGAAGTGGTTATCTCCACTATAACTACCTCTTCCACGTTCCCATACTGGCTGAACAAAGATCCGCGTGAACTCGCGCGGATACTTTTCATCCGGTCCATCAACCTGAGAGAGCCAGAGAAACGGAAAAGAGTAATGGAAGAGAAAGAAGAAAAAAAATTCAAACGAATTCTATCATTGGCGTGTGTTACTCAACCGGTAGAGCTTCAATACCGATCATGCTGCCTGTCGTGTGTATGGGAATGTGTGGCGGAGATGCTGCTCCCTTGCCCAGTCGATGTGCCGCTGATCGGCATGGAAACTCCACTAAGGAACGAACGAGTAACAGAGAGGAGGAGAAAAAGACCGTGGGTGATTCGGTTCAAAGAATAGAGAGGCAAACTGCGTTACCTGTGTGTTACCCGGACCGCATACTCGACGGTTTTAGATGTATCTCCACATACCCACCTCTCTCTACATATGCGGGGCATGGATACTTTGAATTTATCGTATCTATGTGATGCTGACTATCGGTACATCTGGGCTTCCGGGACCGCAGTCCTAAGGATGACCTCCGGATGGTGATGCTTCCATTTATCCAAAAGCGATTTTGAAGTCATTGGCGTTCGCGTAATGTTGAATATGGACAAATTGAGTATTCGGAGGATGTTTGTCGAAGTTGGATGGCTTCAAAATGACCTTTTCACACATAGTGGAGAGTGGGGTACAATGTATCACGGGACACTATGAGCTAGATGCGATTTCTCGGAGGTTTATACCTCGTAAATTCCGATTTTTTTTTGTTGGACCGCGATTTATATTTTGTTTCGTCAGGCCTAAAATAAAGTCGATAGCAGCTGGCAAGATTTATTGAAAATTCAAAATTGATTTGAGGCTTGGAAAAAAAATATTTCGCTCGCCGAAAAAACGAAAAATATACCGTAACTTTCTGTAGCGGCTCAGGTTTTCGGACCTAATAGATAGTTTTATTATTCATGATGAGCTCACAAGGAACATCCCTCGGGTGACCCCCTTCGATTTTGTTGAAATTTGGATATGTTATAAAGCACCGAAAAGTAAGAGATACGTATTTTTTTATCGGCGGAAAAACGGTTTTAAGGGGTGAAACCACCCCTCGAAAAAGGGCATCTCTAGGGGTAATATAGCAGTTTCACACACAAGGAGTCCACCGATTTTAATGAAACAAAAACGAAAATTCTTCTAATCCGAAGCAATGAAAAATCCACTATACTGACATTGCAACAAACATTAAGGGGTGAACCACCCCTATATTAAGGGGTGGTTTCACCCTTTAAAACCGTTTTTCCGCCAATAAAAAAAATACGTATCGCTTACTTTTCGGTGCTTTATAACATATCCAATTTTCAACACAATCGAAGGAGGATCACCTGAGGGATGTTACTTGTCAGTGACTTGTGTTTTTCCATTCGTAATTTAATCAATAGTTATTTTCATCAATAATCAAATATTTAACTCGTGGTGTACAATGTATCACCGAGATGTGGGGCACAATGCCCCGACTCCCAATGACGTGCGATCAACGACGTGCGATTTGTAAAAATAAGACGTTCCTGTGATATTACTGATTTTGTACTGATACTGATATACTGATTTTGTTTGGGTTCGTACTGTTATGTGTACAAATCTGTTATCTATTTTAGAAAAATATAAGAGTTTCAACCGCCTCATTGTACCCTACGTTTCGCAATAGTTGACACACTGTACCCACCCATATGATACATTGTACCCCATGGGGTACAATGAGCCAAGCCGCACATTTTTTTCGATCCCATTATATTGGTATTTTTTTATCCTTTTGCAAAAATTATCGGAGCTTCATTGCACGCCCAAAGGTCTATAAAATCGGCTATGACCTTTTTTTAAAATCAGACTGCCTAGATTAGAGTAAAAATTCGTAAGTAAAGAAAAAGTGACACACTGTACCCCCCTTTCCCTACATCTACAAATTGTGTACGACAAAGTAGCTTTCGCGCAAAGGCCACCGATGGCATCCTTCCCCTACTCCACGACCCTGCGCCAGCATACCACACGTTGTACCATCCACATGTCTATAGACATACGCCTGAAGACGAACTCCGTCCAAGCGCCGCGTCGTCATCCAACCTTCTCTTCGATCTTGCCTCGAACCTGTGGCACAGGTCGAGAGCGCACCGTATCCCAGGTAAAGGCGTTTTGAATCGTGCACAGAAAAGAGACGGAGACGCAAAGGATGAGAGAGAGAACGCGATTCAAGTTTGTACGTATGTGTATACATGTACTGCCTCAGATCCACGCCGCTCGTCCGTCCTCGAGCACCCATCTCTTTTTCTCTCGGTTCCCCGTGAATAAGCCAGATAAGCAACGCTCTCACATACATGGAGCAACGAGAGAGCCACGAGAGATGAGGGAATGAGCATCGGCTCTCATCTCACAGTTGCTAGCCGAACCTCGTCGTGTTCGCTTTCTCCGCGGGGTTCCCGGCTCTCGCGCGCGATCGCGCATCGCGAAAGACCGATTTTCTTACACGCGCTCATCCTCCTCGCGACGATTAGGATCGTGGGCACATGGGCTGAAAGTGTATTGGGCTTATATTTGTATATGAACATTGACGTGGGTTAATGGTGCACAGTTTGGAGTTTCGAGGACGAACTGATTTTATACGGTGATACACGTTGAGAGTAAACGCGATAGTGATGACAGGTAAATACAGGAAGATTATATATATATATGCTGAGCAGGCGAACAAAACGGGCTTGTCCACACTACGTCAATTTTTTTGTTCATCTTCTTCAAGCACATCTTTATCGGCTTCCGCAATATTTTGAATAAAATCCGCCTTTAAACACCTCCAAGTTTGTGTTTTGGTGCTTAGAAACTACTTTTTTAAACGAACAGGCACGAAGAAGTGTAAAAAAATTGACGTAATGTGGACAAGTCCGGTTTTATTCGCCTCCTCCTCACATATATAGAGAGAGGGGGGGAGGCCACACTCATTCCATCACACGTGGAATCTTGTCTCGCGTGCTTAACCGTGAAAACGTTCAAGCTATACGTCTGACCTGTATAACATCATCGCAAGATCGCGGCGTATATTCGCCAGAAACTTGACCGCGAAGCTCTGAATCTTTATTGAGATTTTCGATTAATTTGTACACGAAGAAATTCCAAGAGTTCGCGAGTACTCGTGACTCGGGATTCATCAATCAGGCTGGCCAAATTGCATCAGGAAAAAAGAAAGACATCAACGAGACCGGAAACAACCTCTTGACAAATCCTTCAGACATCGTTGATCTCGTTCACGCTCATCTTCCGTTCGAGAGAGTTCCCTATCGTTGCGGCAAGTCCGTAGAAAAAAAACCTCCAAGGGCCTGCTTCAAAACTTCGTATTGTAAAGTCAATGAAGAGTGATGAATTATTGATCGGGGCACTTCTCGAAACGGTGAACGATTGGGCGCTAGCGACTATTCTCCGATACCCGCAAACTTCGATTTACATCGAACGACGACCCTTGCTCACTTATACAGAGTCGATGGCATGTAAATGAGGAAATTCATAATTGCAAGTCTTGAGGCAGACGTACCGCTCGAGAAGTGGCCGATGGACTCATCGGTCTTCCTTGTTTATGTTGATGTTGCAACTTTTATACAGGTAGATAGACGGTGCTCGTTTCGATAACAATTGACACGCCTTATCAGCTCTTATAAAGTTCACTAACAATGTCACTTTCGAGATAGTGGAGCCTTGGAGAATGCTCTCGAACGAACGGAATGGAACTTTGGAACATCTTGAAATCGGCGATGGATCGAAGTTACTGAGGGTTCATTGATTCAACGACTCGCAATGGGTCTCGAGTATGAACTTAAAAAAAAACGGATGCTAGTCAATGCCTCGCTTGTGCAAATTTAACTTTCGTTGGCTTGAAGACACGTGAGATAGTGATGGAACTACGAGTGTGGCTTCTTGTCTTCAGCTGCTGCATACAATGATATGTATAAATAGATATCTGTATACATATCTGCATATATATATATATATCTGGTGTCCAAATGTCAGTAGGATAGGCTGCAGTGCTTTTGGATCACTCCAACGCAGCGTTTGTGAATTTTCCGACTCTTTCACGAATGCGATTAAGTGTACGCGAGATTACATCAGGATTATACGAGACGACGAGAGTGAAGATATAGACAGACACACACGTATATCTGCGTATTATACATAGAGTGAGAAGTGTGTAAAACGCGCTAGGATAGCTTCGTCGATGCTCACTCGCCATTTCGAGAGCAGCTGAGCAATTTGGCGAGAGATGCACGTTTCTCACTTCCTTTATGCCTATCTGGATTCCAGCACTTGCCGTTCCTAATGCCTCTCTTACTCTCGCTCGTGGAATTTAACGTCGCCGCTGAATGGTAAGCGTACAAACTGTATGCATATATATATATATATATATAATGTTCCCATATAATACCTGGCCCAAGTGCCTGGTGTTCCTCGCCTTGGTGAACAGTCTCAACGGAAGTCATACCGCTAAAATCCTCGCATTCTGGAGATTCGCTCAACGACAATGAGGCGAGAGAGACGAGGGCTGATTAGGATTAAAATATAAGAATGACTGGCATGGGTGCGAGACGATAGAATGGCCGTCCTTCTAGTGCTTGAATTCTGCTTCGTCGAGGTAACTCGATTTGTCATCATCATTCTGTTAATCACTTTATCACGAGCCCAGCAGCAGCCACATCACTTTTAACACGCTGCAGTTGTTTTTTCGTCTTTCAGCACTGCGTAGTTGCATGCCTCTCTAATGAAGCCTGACCAATGCAGAATTGGTCGTAGGTATCCAATTGGAATATCATACTCGTTCCCACTTCCTGATAGGGATCCAATGCGATGACCCATTGGATACCTATCAGGAAGTGGGACCCTTAGTCCCATTTGAGGAGCTGGCGAACAAAACTGGACTTCTCCTCTGTCAATTTTATTCAGTGTTCTTCAAGCACACCTTTGTTAGCTCCCAAAATATTTTGCATCAAATCCGGCTCTAAACACCTTAAAATTTGCTAACTGCCTTTTCAAGCAGAAACGGATTTGTCCATGGCTGGCTGGATGAAAAATTAGTAACAGATGACCGGAGTGATGACGATGATGACATCGAAGGCGATTGTTTTTAGCCTGACATGGAAGAGTTTGTGTAGGATTATTAAATTGATAATAAAGAACAAATTTGTATTCAATTCAATCTGTTTGATTTCATAACCGGATATGTCCGTAAGATTTTCATTCAAAAGCGGAGTTGTCCACCATTCTCTTTCAAAACCGGACTTGTCCAAAATACGAATAAAAATGAGCAAACGGTAGTTAGTGTTTTTAGTAAACTGAGGCCAGGTACAGGCTTACATTTTTATAGTCTTCATAAATAAAGCTTAAAAATTCTAATACATCTCTATTTGGTTATTTTGGTTTTTGACTCCTCTGTAAAAAAGTAATGCACGGACAAGTCCGGTTATGTTCGCCAGCTCCTCATTTATGCGATTGAATCCCTGTAGTAAAAGTCTCGCTCGTACATTGGATGCTATTCGGGATTCCCTATTCGAATTCACCGTACGAATGCAATTTAAATCCCAAAGGATTCCCATGTTATCGAACAGAATCCGATACAATTCTTGATGGATCCCATCGCATTCTAAATATTGAATGTTCTCCGCAAAATATGTAAATATACAAAATGAGTGAATCTTAAAAAAGTATAAATCTTACCTTAAAAAGTATAAATCGTTTAAAAAAGCATATCTTAAAAATCAACTTGAATCACATCACTGAAAGTCCACCGTAATTATCTTTTTTTCTCGTGACTTTTCACGTATTTTCCATTCGAACGTGGTAAGAATTCTCAAACGGCGTTCATCGGGCAACAGTGCAGAATCCAATCGGATCCCAATGAGGATCCATAAAAAATCCCTATACAGATGTGGGTGCGTTTTGGGACTCCCAAACAAATTTGCGCAGGGAATGACGAAAGGTCATTTTCATTTTTTTATATCCAACATATTCCGGTTTAGAACTTCAAATGAAAATTTCTCAAACGACGTAAATCGGGAAATAGCGCGGAATCCTCTTGGATTCCAATGGGACCTCCCCAAAAAATGTCTGCATGGATACATGAATATCCAAACATCGTGAGACATCGATCGATTGACTCGAATAAAGTCTTGTTCAAACCTCGGCCTATCGCACATTTGTTTGATACTCAATTAAATAATGGATTTTAACGTCAATTTAATTGTTCAATTGACTGCGACTGACTCTAAGAACAGCAGGATCTTTGATTCTAATAAATTTCATAAGACGAATAATCTTTTTTTATTTGCCTTATTAATGAAATGATATATTTACTTTATGCTGCCAAACATCGACAATGAACTAATAGATTCTATACAGATATGTAAGTGTCCAAATACCGCGCTATGTGGCACCTGATACAGATAAACATTGACGACGTTGAAGTTTGCTGACGTTGAAAGTTCTTTAAAATGTTTTTCATCTGTTAACGTTTTTTATCATCAAAAATTTCATTCTGCAAATTTGGGCAGCAGATTTCCGATAAGCATACTAAAAAACGTTTGAGTGGTTTTCGTAGTCCAAATTTTCCAAAAAAAAATTTACGTTCCAACGATGCAAACTTCAATATCATAAACACTGAGTCTCCTATGAAACTCCAGACTTGTTTTTTTTTTTGACAAATCAAGATGGCAGAATTTTGACTCGTGGATATCTGGGTCTCAGATTCGTAAGGTTACACTAAATTAAAATATAATTTCTTCAAACAAAACTACGTTGAATCACCTCATTCAATGGACTCAAACAAATAAATTCTCTCGGTTTAGATTGAATACATCAAGCCTGACATGCCTGACGATAGTCCAACGAATCTTTCTTCACGTACTTGACCGACATTGCAGCATGATTGTAATCAGGAACGTAGATAGTTCACTGCATTAAGATAGTGATCTTTCGCGTGAAGTTCTCAGGTACAGTGATCCTAATGGTTGGTTCACATCGAGATTTATCAAGCCGCAACTTCCGGCAGTGTGGAAAGTTTACGCGCTGTCTTATCCGCGGGCGCAAATACACGCCGAGATATAGGCAACTTGCGGGGCGGACGGTTGGGTGTGCAGGGCGGGGATCGCATTAATGTGCAAGCTTAACGGGACCAGAGCCACCGCGAACTCGCATTGTCCTTTTTTTTCCCCAAAAGTGCAAAACTATCGAGCGAGATGGAGAGAGTGGGAGAGTGCGAGAGTGAAACAACGAAAAGGTCGGAGGCAACGAGAAAATGAGCAAAAGCGAGAAAATCCTGCGGCTGTGGATTATCTCGGGGCGATTCCACCGGAAGTCGTACGCGACCTCTGAGGACCTACGCGACGACAGGAAGTGCAGCGTTCCTCGCGCAGGTTGCACGTCACACACTCTCATATTTATTTTTTTTGCCAACTCGTCCCCTCCCCGGTTTTTTTTACCTCGAGCACACTTTTACCGAGCTTCTGAGGATTCTCATGCAGAGTGCTTTTAGTCTGAAAAGCGCGAGTGAACAAACAGAGGGGAAGAATATAAAATGCTTTGCCCTTGACGGCGCGTCTCCCGAGCCATTGGGATTCTACGACTCCTTCTCGTAATGCAATTACGCGTACCTCTCGCCCTCCACTTTAGTTCCGTCAATATGGTTGTGGCTTTTGTCGAAGGACAACACGCCGAGATGAAATTCCCGGATTCCCATTCGCACTTGGTCACTCCCTGAAATAGTAGGCGTGCATCGCTCAGGACGAACCGAGCTGGAGGATCGGTTATTCCAGAGAAACGCTTCGGATCGGACTGGAGAACACACTCAGTCCCAGTCGTAATCTAACGATGATCTCCCTAAGTGAGAATGCTCGTAATGTCAAAGTTATTCAACATAATTAAGATTTCAAAGCGTTTACTACTGGCATCTATCCCACGATTGGCATACTCGAAATATTCAATTCATTAGGGTTTCAATAAAAAGGTTTCCCTTTTTAAACACCTTACATAAGGATCATCTTGGACTCCCCGGTGTTAAAGATTACTCCTAGCATATGGCCAAGATGATCCCCCGGATCATCTTGCCCCATTTTTGGATTTTTTTTTTATTTTGGAGAAATTAGGTAAATTTTTTTTTTAATCGCGCCCGTTTACAACACCTTCATATATATTAATCATAGGTATACATAAACTGAACTTACAAGTTAAATTACCTTTATATTATAAGTGTTATCTCACCCAACTAGAATTATACTAAAGCACTCTTCTATAGCCAGTCGAAAATCACTTAAGTGTATCAATTATTATTTGTAAGATCAATTATACATTAGTAGTGTAGTTTGAACATAAATAGACAATCTATTAAACGAAAATAAAGTAGGTACGTTATCTGTGTACAAAATTATTCCTAGGGATCATCTTGTACACCTAGAAGGGAATCATCCCGAGTAGAAATTTCTTACGGTTAGCCTGACGGACATCCTGATCCGGCCCCGATCGGGCCGGAAGTATTTAGGCCCTAAATCAGGCTATACTAAAATGGCCCTACTAAGGACGTCCCTGATAAGATCCTACTAAGGCTTTCCCCGATAGGGCCCTGCCAAGGCTTGTCCTGATAGGCCCTACTAAGGCTTTACATGAAAGGGCCTTACTCAGGCTGTCCCTAATGTGGCCCTACTAAGGCGATTTCTCGCCCAAAAACATCGGGGAAAAACATTTCCCCGATAGGGCCCTACCAAGGCTTGCCCTGATAGGCCCTACTATGGCTTTCCCTGATGAGGCCATCAGGTCGATAGATGCACATAACCTCTTATTTTCCACATGGAAACTTCGATTTTACAGCATAGTAGCTTCGGACTTTCGAACAAAAACATTTCAGCAGGCCAGGGAATGACGAATTATGATACAAAATCTTTGTAGTGGAACTCTAAATTAAGTGGTTCATTCCATTTTGGATTTTTAGAATATTAGATGCATTTCTTTCTGATCAAGCAACCTGATAGGGGGGTGATCAGGCAACCAGGTCAGGCCCATATGTGACACAACGTTACATTTCCTAGTAGGGCCCTATTAGTGCCCTACCAGGGCCCTTATTAGTGCCCTACCAGGGCCCTTATTGGTGCCCTACCAGGGCAATCAGGCAACCTGATCTGACCCTGATTTGGGCCCCATCAAAATTTCTACGCGGGATATTGCCCCAAACTCAACTTTTTCATTCATCGCTCGGTAACATAACCTATAAGTATTCCACTGTTACCCCCCCCCCCCCCCCAACCAAAACACAAATTGAGCATATTATAAAGCCGCAAACACAACGATGATTGCAACTGACAGTATACAATAAAAGTTACGTAAGCTTAAAGTCAACCATGCCTTGGATCAACAGCTCACAATTTCATTTTTCTTCCCACAAAACAAGTGCGTCGCTTACACCGCCATCATGAATTGACGTGCCGGGTGCTATGTTTTACTAAAGAGTACCACTAGATAGCGTTCATATTTTCGTTGCTATTGAAAATGATCATCTTACCTCATGGGATCAACTCGTATACCTTTCCCCTATAAGAGCCAGGAAATCAATGCTGCATTCGTGTACGTACGAATGGCATTTTCAGAAGCGGGAATTGGCATACTTAGGTTCATGCAGGTGTCCGTTACCGGTGTGCAGACAGCACAACTCCGTATCCGATCCATCACGCCGTTTCTAACATCGCGCGCTTTCGACACGTTCGATTCTCGCTGCACATACACTCGTCGTCGCTGCCATAAACAAGAAGGAGGATCCGGTGAGCAATTGCGCGATTGTATGCGTCACGATGGACGCGGCTCGGACAGTCGCCTCAAAAAAGCCGTTGATGTGTCTTCACTAATCGTTTCAGTAATCTTTCCGAATGCAATCTTCTTTGATTAGCCCCCGTTACTACGTCGAACTGACCTACACTCCGTACACGCACAATCACATCGTTATCGTTCCCACACAAATTGATTGACATATTAAAAATGCCGAGAATATACATGATACCTTACAGATTGCAAATCTCCACTTGGAAAATTCTTCACTGCTGCAATGGAAGAGATATCGAGTACTTGCGGTTTCTCAAAATAATCCCAATGCGATGTTATTCCGCGAGCAATGGATTCAATGTTCACTTTTGGATTCACTTTTGGAGACAAGATACATTGATATGATCACATGTAGGGCACCAATGGATTCACTTTTGAAGAGAAGATACATTGATTTGATCACATGTAGGTCAATTGCCGTAATTTGGGTTTCAAATGGTTGCAATGAGATTACATTGGTTGCAATGAGGTTGCAGTGGAAGAGATATCGAGTGCTTGCGGTTTCTCAAAATAATCCCAATGCGATGTTATTCCGCGAGCAATGGATTCAATGTTCACTTTTGGATTCACTTTTGGAGACAAGATACATTGATATGATCACATGTAGGGCACCAATGGATTCACTTTTGAAGAGAAGATACATTGATTTGATCACATGTAGGTCAATTGCCGTAATTTGGGTTTCAAATGGTTGCAATGAGATTACATTGGTTGCAATGAGGTTGCAGTGGAAGAGATATCGAGTGCTTGCGGTTTCTCAAAATAAACCCAATGTGATGTTATTCCGCGAGCAATGGATTCAATGTTCACTTTTGGATTCACTTTTGGAGAGAACATACATTGATTTGATCACATGTAGGAGACCAATGAATTCACTTTTGATGAGAAGACACATTGATTTGATCACATGTAGGACAATTGCCGTAATTTGGGTTTCAATTGGTTGCAATGAGATTACATTGGTTGCAATGAGGTTGCAGTGGAAGAGATATCGAGTGCTTGCGGTTTTCTCAAAACAAACCCAATGTGATGTTATTCCGCGAGCAATGGATTCAATGTTCACTTTTGGATTCACTTTTGGAGAGAAGATACATTGATTTGATCACATGTAGGACACCAATGAATTCACTTTTGATGAGAAGACACATTGATTTGATCACATGTAGGACACCAATGAATTCACTTTTGATGAGAAGACACATTGATTTGATCACATGTAGGACAATTGCCGTAATTTGGGTTTCAATTGGTCGCAATGAGATTACACGTTTTACGTTGGTAGCTTTTTTTGTATGACTGTACGACCGGTGAATCCTGTGTAGGAATTCTATGTAGGAACGTTTCGCTTACATGAGAATAGTATACATTGCAACATACGACTTGCACTTTAGCTCATTTGCGGTAAATACATGTGTATATAGAATCCTCTTTGCGTGCAGACGCGATGTTAGAAGGTGATAAACTATCCGCTTACGCATTGATCATTGATACTCTGTATACGGTAACTTGGTTCAGGATATGCGCATGGAGATAAAATCGTCCCACTTTCCTCGTTTGCAAGTGCATTGTAGGTAAGGGAGAGAAAGAGAGAGACTCGGGTAGAGTAGATAGTTTCGCGTTTCCTTTTTCTGGACATGGATGGAATATTGACTATTCACTTCCTGCTCTCCGAGGATGATGGGCAGATCATCAAGGAATGATCATCCGAATGATTAGGTGAAATGAGTAGAAAGGGATACAGAGAATAAGAAATCGTTCAACTCGTAGAGATCCGGGAAATAATGTTCAGTCGGGGGTGCTCCACATTCCAATTAGGTCTAACCAAACTTGCCTTACTACCAGGATCAGTAAATTATCAGTGTTACGAATAAGCTCGACAATTCACTACGTGGACTCGGCAAGGAGCTGCAATCAATATTTATTGGAATTCCGATCTACTCTCACTTTCATGGCTGAGTTGCTCCTTCCCACTCCCATAAAAGCTACTATTTGGAGATGTTGCATTGCGGCGTATAAAGTGGTCCCTAGATTCCGTGGCTACGCTTACGGTGTACTATTATCTTCGCTCCATCATTAGGGTTTTTACGACGAGCAAACCTCGTCGTGTCGTTGTGAAATCCTCATTTGAAGTAAGACCCGTGGTCCACAAGGTTATTCACGATGATTATATTCTGTATCGTCGTTTGGTGTGCGCTCGTACTCAATTACCGGTGATTTGACCTATGACACCAATTTCGCTTTCAGGTGGTTTTGAACCATTAAGGTCACCGTTAGAAAACGGAACGGAAATTTCAGTTTGATCCAATCGCGCATCAAGTGCCCCATTTGGAGGCATAATCTTCGTTTGTTCAGGAGAAAGTATATTTCGATCAACGAAGAACCGCGCATCGTTCACTCATCCCACACAGATATACATGTCCCATTCGACCTCTTGGCCTCTTCTTGGTTCGTCTAATTTCTCTTTCTCATCAACTTCCTTTTACATTCATATGCAGGTCTGTACATCCAGGAGTCGATTGCCCGCAAGTTTCTATTCCTTCGTTTAGCTCAACATGCAACATTGTCTTTACCTTTCTTTTTCTTTTCCTGTTTTTCGTTACCATAAAACGGGGCTACTTTGAACAGGTTTTGAAAGTTTTTTGTAGGTAACTTTTTTTTAACAACCTAAATACCAACGGGTCTTGCTCCAATAGAACAGTGTGTCCTTTGGCTACCAAATGTATAAGAAAGTCAAGCTCCCCCTCACAATTTGACATATACATTTTTTTAAGTGTCAAAGTAGCCCCGAGTGTAGGGCTTCTTTGACAGGTCATTGAAATGCAACTTATGTCAAAGATTAAGGGTTACTTTGGAATCATTTTGATGAAAAATGTCATATTTCATGCATTACACATGGAATTAAATGAAAAGCAACGATTCTTTCATAACCAAATTGTCATCGTTATTAAGGCAGCAGAATTGCAACAATTTTCGTCCAATCGACTTGAAATTTTATCTGTAGCTTCTCAGATTACTTTAACAGTCAAGTACGAGCGCTTTTTTCGATTAATCGAAAATTGTAAAAAATATATTTTGAGATGAAATTTATGGTCGAAAAAACGATTTTTTTTTCTAACTCGTCTCTACTTTTCTTTTGATTATTTTTTTATTATCCCCGCACTTGACTGCTAAAAATAATATAATTAACGAAAATATTCAACTCTTAGATTCGGGACTACATTTACGACCGTTCTACTGCGTGTCGCGGAGAGGGTTGGCTGAAAACCAGTAGTGCTATAGTGACCCATGCGCCGCCATTTTGTATACTTTTGACAAGTAATTTTTTTTACATACTTCAATATATACCTTTCAAAGCCTAAAAGCTCTTTTGACCATGTATTTTATTCATTTCTTTAAAAAAATCCAAAGAAAACGGTCGAAAATGGGCAGTTACAGTGGTTCCCTCCTTTAAGGGGAGATATACACCTAGGAGCCGGAAAAAGGTCGTTTTTGTGATTTTTTCAAGGAAAATTATTTGAAATTTCGGATTGGGGTTTCAATTATCTAAAAGTATATACATTCAAAAATATGTTTAATTTTCTTTATTTAAAAATATAAAAAATACACAAGGATATTGTATGATCCTTGGAGCGTCGTAAAAAAAATCTGCGTATACGGTACCCACTGGCGTTTCTTCAAAAATCATCTGAAAAAAAAACCAAAAAGATTATTAAATTAGATACTATAATCTAGTACTTGTCATAGCCGATTTTGAAAATATCGATTTATGACAAAATGGCGGACGTTTGAACATAAATAGTGATTTCTGGGCCAAAAATTAGTTATTATTTTGCCTATAAACCAAGAACTAAATAACGGGAAAAAAAATCCTATGACAAGTACTAGATAATGGTGTATAGAATAACCACAAAAAACCTCAAGGCAATCGGTTCATTGGTTCTCGAGAAATTTTGGGTACCGATTTGAAAAACGTGGTTTTGAGAAAAACGCGTTTGAAAATTTGGGAATGAATAAATCATGAAATTTGTCAACTTACATGGAATCATCGATACCAGGCCCATAGTGTAGGTCTTCTACGGTTGACGGAATGTTCATAGCATCTAAATCCTCGACCTCGACAATCTAGGTGTATATCTCCCCTTAAGAAAACATTTTACATAAAAAATATCAAGTACCTGGGGTGCTATTACAGGCACTCATCGAGTCTTATAATTGTCATTGAGATCAAAATCAACTTGAGCAACATTACAATCAACTTTAGCAACATTATAATAAACTTGAGCAACAAATTGTTGTTCAAGTTTATTCCCCGCACCCACAGCCCGTCACAGAAGGTCAAGTGGGCTCGCTGCGCAGACAAAACGTATTTTGGCGCTCTGTCAAAGTTATCCTGAATGTCAAAGTAGCCTCGTTTTACGGTACTCTTTGCTTAATTTTCCGTTCCAATGGTGGCCTCTGCGTACACCACTTAATCCAATAAACGCCGCTTCTTTTCAAGACCCTTCCTCAATGCGCGTGTCCTGAAACCCTCCTCCATCACACTGCCTCGCCTTCGCATACGCGACTGTCATTGTCGTGATTGACTCCAATGTTAGAACTGCCACGAAAATCGTCGGCAGTCGTCGTAGGCCCCGGGTTCGAATGCGAATTGTTTGTTCATCTTTCCTGTACTTTATTTCGAGTAGGAAAGGTACACATCTCAATACAGCCGGCGATTGCCGTGTCGGTGGTTCACGAGCTAAGTGGCACGATGTTCACCTCGATGAATCTTTCCACGACGGAGTACATGCATTTATATTCATATTTACATACATATATATATATCCGCATGCACGTGTCTTAGCGACTGATTGGAGAGTAAAAGTTTTCGACATCCGACCCCGTCGATGCATCATCGTGTTTTCCGCGTTGTATACCTTTAGCTTCGTTACCGCACCTTTTAATGACGAATATCGCAAGAAATTGTTTTGCCATAGTGTTAAAAAGAATTAGGTAACTTACGGGAGGGTTACAGCTCGAGTTTCGACGCCAATTGTACAGGCGGTCATGCCGTTAATTGCGAAAGTGATTGCGCTAGACGTGGTGAATCCTACCGTGGTCCATTCGCTCTGGTCTTTCCGTGGCCTGATGTTGCCGTAATTCCGTCTCGCAAATAATACCATCGCTATCGGTCTGCGCAGAGTTATACTGCTTTTCTAAATCCTACGCTATTGTCGCTGTTGGCTCTGTGAGAGGAAGATAACTTCTCTCTCGAGCGAACGATGAACTGAAGTAGTCTATATCCTTTGGTTTGCCAATGTGATACCGTCACAGTTAAATACCCGTAAAATTGACAGCCAGTTCGTAATTGCACAGCTCCAAGATTCTTTGATTTTCCATTGAAAGCTTGTCTATTGCCTGGATACGTACGTACATAGGGATGTCTGTGTTTGCGTAAAAGTTGCACTTTCATGCCCAGCATGCACCTGCAGCTTATCTCCATTGTGCCAAGTGCCAGACCATTTTCCATTGCTTGCCGCTGATAAAAAAAAAACATCCAAGATTTATTGCGCAAGTATCTCTGGTAGCGAGTTATATAATTTGCAGAGAGAAACTCCCGTATAATTTCATTGAAAAGCAGCTTACGGCATCTTCGCGACTATTATTCTATCTGCGGCGAATGAATATCTTGGTAGTTTCAGATTTATAGACGTACCTCGTTAAACGAAGATCCGGCGTCAGTCCTCGTTGATCACGCGTGCGGGAGAATAATAAAAAATCCAAAACGGAACTTTCACAATTCGATATCGTACGTAGAAAAAAAAGAATGATTTCACGAACGACTTTGAAAACCGGTCGTTGGGATTGCATTAGCGATGAGCTGGTACACAGAAATAGTTGGATAAACCGCGAGGTCGGAACGGTAAAGATGTGGCTAATTGCCAGTTCTGATGTATGAATACAATTGGTTATCTTTCGAATCGCGGTAGCTGTACAAGAGCTTATGAATTTGTGATAAATGTCAATAATTGAATTGGCTTTTCGATGTACGGGTATAAAATCAATCATTGAAGTACACCCTTGCTTTTTCATTCGTTCGCAATCCAGCGGGAATGGAAGTTATAGATTCATGTGAAAGTTATATATGAAGCTCGTGTATGCTGTCGGCGTATTGTTAACGGTGATGCATATAAACCGAATTGCTCTTCTCTCGAGCCGCATATAGCAGCTACGCGCCAGGAGCCTATGAATTTATGATGAGTGCGATAATTGAGTTGCTTTTCAAAATACAAGTATCAATTTGGTCATCGGAATATTCGCTCGTCTTTGCATTTTTCATTAATTTGGGATCCATATAGAGTGGATGTTGGGGAATTGTGTGCATTCCGTTATGTCTCGTATGCGATATTCCACTATGAACGCCGAACGGTAAAACTTGGGAACGAGGATTTCTGTGAATGATGGCGAATTCATCGTCGTTGGACAGGTTCAACTGAGGCTTTTAAGGGAGACTTTGTCCTTGGAGTGCCATATTTCAGGTGTTTACGTTTTATTTTTTTTTAAAGGAAACGAGTAGAGCTTTTTGAGGGCGGTTTTTTCTTGCTTTTATTCATGATATACAGAACGTTAAAAAATTTTTTTTTTGAAAGAAAAAACCAAAATGGCGGCCGTTGCAGCTCCGCGAAAACAGGTCCTCAAATCGCGGGAGGTAAACGGCTGACATCACTGCCCCCTTTTTGTTGATCTGAAACACAAATTCGAAGCATATTATCAATCTGTGACCCTTTGGTCATGGAATGACGGATGGGTTTTTCGTTTAGTACAAATTTCGGAAAATGGCGGCAATTAAAAAAAAATCGAATTTTCGCGTTTTTGTTTCGCATAAAAAGATAAATAATAAATGCAAAAATGTATCTATAGAAAAAATGATCCGTCATTCCGTGAAGACATATTTTCTGAGTATGCTCTCCAAATTTCAGGTCGATATGTTAATTACAGCGGTCAGGAGAATGTCAGCCATTTTTGAAAACGTGTTTTCGAGAAAAACGCGTTTAAAGTTTCGTAATGTGTTTACACAAATGTGTTTATAATTACCGCTAATCGGCAATGCCTGGTCCATAGAGGCATCCCTCCTCCTCTTTTAGCTGCTCATGTTGAGCCGCCAACATCTCCCGCTGCATTTCAAGGACAAAGTCTCCCTTAATAGAGAAAGAAGTAAATACGTGTATCGTTCCTGCTTCGTTGAGAAAAACGACAATATCGATTCAACAAGAGCATTTAATTGTAAACTATATTTCGTAGTATTCTGGAACGATGACCTCAATAAGATTTTCCTGCATTTCCACTCCCCTATCGCTGTCGAGAGGATTTACTTAAAACTGACTCTTTGCGAGTGTGATTTCGTATCATCGTAGAGCCCCCATCATGCTAACATTCTTTGGCACCGTCGGCAACCGTGCCTGCAAACGCCGGTTTAATCCCTATCCACAGCGGGCGATTATCGATTTTCCCCGAGTCCGGAGGGCTTTGTGAGAATTGAGAAAAAGAGCCGATTTGCCTCGACCACTATATCCGTGCTGTCGTTTTGTATGCACCACTTGCAATAATAGTACAAGGTAAAACGATAGAATCACGGCTCCAGTCCAAAATCGGTTCAAAATTTGTTTGCTGTATTATGGATAAAAAACGATGTTACATGTTGAATTAAGGTGGGGGAAGCCCTAATATGAAAAAAAAAGTTAAAAAGTGTGATTCCGGTGGAGGGTAGAAGAGAAATACGTAAGGTGATTTTTTGTATTCAAACTTTTTCTTTTAATCTAGCCATCTAATTAACAATCACTGTCAGCGTTCACTATGTTTACCTCACCTTGTTTATGTTTCATCAATTCAGTTTGCTTCGTGCGAGTATACATATATGCACACGTGTGTGCGTGCGTTTGTGCGTGCGTGTGTGTCTATAATGCGCTATTTTGTCCCTCGTTTCCGCAAACTTCAAAATCCCATAATTTATGGAATTAAGGCGGAAAATCCCTTTGGAATTTTCAAAAAATCGATTTTTTTCACATATTTCGAAAGTATGATACCCAAAGAATATACTGACCAAAGGAAAACCTCGAAATATCGAAAATTTGCGGAGTTGTCGCATATAGTCTAGAGCGCGGGGACAGCATGCGGTCAGGTAGCGAGTCACATGTTGAAACTTTAAACGCGATTATCTCGAAACTACTTTTTCAAAAACTGCTCGTGTTGTAGCTCAAAAAGTCATCGACCGATTTGGATGAAATTTTGGAAGGTTACTCTCAGTAATATTATTGGAAGGATATACCTAAAGTTTGAAAGATAGCGTGTAAATAAATAATTTTTTTCGGCTCAAATATGTCGAAAAAACGGTCGAAAATTCGAACTTTGGAGTAAAAAGGCTCCCAAATTTTCAATTTTGCACTTTTTCATCATTTTTTCGGTATATCCTTCCCCTTAATATGTGAGTAAACGAATGACACTTATTAAATATTTTTCAGATCAACAGAAAAAGAGTGACAACTGCAGCACTTTTCGATGTCGCGGAAAACAGGCGTCCGAAGACCCTTAATAACGCCGCCATTTTCTTGGTCATACCGATTTTTTTTTTTAACTTGACAGTTGTAATAAACTCATGTCCAAATTTGAAAATGATCAGATTATTTTATCCACTCTAAAAAAATTCCTAAAGGGATTTCTCGCCTTGATAAAAATGTCGGCCTCCGCCAACTGAATATCAATAGTGATGACATTATAAAGGGGTTTATGGCAAAACAAAAATGTTGGCATTGAAATTGGTCTGAGCCGTGATTCTATAGTTTTACCTCGTACACATATGGACTAATCGATAAGGCGTTCCGGGATCTGGGAGGCTGTGAAAAGTTTAATTGCCTTATTTGTATCCTGAATGAAAATGCGGGCAAGTCTGAAAAATTATGATATTGAAATTTGCATCGTCGGAATGCAACGATTTTTTTTTTCATTCCAAATGTTTTTTCGCGCATCAAAGCCACAGCAAACTTTCTTGACCATCCTCATCAGAGACCTCCAACCTAAATCCATCGAAAACTATTTTGTATGACCATAAAAACGATAATCCGGATATAATAAGGAATTTCCGTTGCATTCCAACGATACAAACTTCAACAGCATAAACAAATTCTGGCTCGTTATTTCCTGCAAAGCATATTAGGAATTTCGATGCTTCGAAATAATGATTCGAGCTGGCCCGATGGCCTCATTGTGTATTTCCAATCTGAGTCTGTCGTGGAATCGAAAAAATTCTCGAGTCACGTTTGAAGTGTCACGTGTATTTTCTCGTTAACGCGACGCCGCCAACGACACGCATAATATAAGTAAAGTTCGCGTCACCAAGAGTCCGGGGAGTTCCGTGAGAGGATACAATGCGCTTCTTCTTTTCAACGAGCGCGCGTCGTGTGCCTCGTTGTACATACACACACACATACATGCAGATACGGGTATATCTTTGATCACGAAACTTGAGGACATTCGATCGGTGCATCGGCTCTTTTCGGGCCCATCTTATCCTTTTCCTCTGCTTCGCTCGCGCCCTTTCTCGCTCTATCTCTTGTGCTGCATAGTTACGTTTGCCACTCTTCTGTATAAAATATGCGTGACACGATGAGAAGACGACTCGACACTGCGACGGCGTGGTGTGCCTTCGAGGCGGCCTCAGAGGTTCCCATTTTGTAGGCGCCCTTATACAGGGTGAGGCACATCAAGTGTTACAGAGCAATAGCACTCAAACCACTGATCGTATCCAAAAATGTTTCAGACAAAAGTTTCAGTGTTCGAGAGGGCCGTCATACTGGACCACCCAATTTTTTTTATCGGTGGAGGCGCTGAAGCTACGGCAAGGTCAACTCCACTTTTTAAAATGGAATGGTACATGTTTTTCAACCATCTTGTGGAGCACTTCAAGCAGCATAAACAACATTAGGGGGTCAAAGTCGTTCAAGGTCATTCAAGATCAGTATCGATGATACACATCTAAATATCTCTGATCACCAAATATTTGGTAGCGATCCGACATATTTAGTTTTGTTTTTCATTTTAATAGGTGACCTTGAATGACCTTGAACGACTTCGACCCCCTAATGTTTTTTATGCGGCTTGAGGTGCTCCACAAGATGGTTGAAGAAAAAAATGTGCCATTCCATTTAAAAAATTGAGTTGACCTTGACGTAGCTTCAAAACCTCCATTAAAGAAAAATAGGGTGGTCCAGTATGACGACCTTCTCGAACACTGAAACTTTTGTCTGAAATATTTTTGGATATGATCAATAGTTTGAGTGCTATTGCTCTGTAACACTGTATATATATATATATATATATATATATATATATATATATATATATATATACAGGGTGTTAGGAAGGTCGATACAAAGCCTTAAGGGGTGATAGGTCACCTCGTTAGGAACATATCTAACCTCGGTTGGCAAGTATGATTTTTGGAAAATTTCCCAAAATTAGGTACAAACTCGTTTACCTCTTATGTAAATGCTATTTTTAAAAATAGCATTAACATAAGAGGTATTTTTGTTTTTTGACAAGTTTTTTTTATTATTCAACACGTCCCATTTAGTTAGTTGTGTGGAAACAAATGATTATATTGGTGTTTGTCGATTGAATACACATTAAGCTAAGGCGCAAATAAGTTTTCAGTTACCAATTATTGTCTGTTTGAACATGATGAACGAGTTAGTACCTAATTTTGGGAAATTTTCCAAAAATCATACTTACCATGATAACTCGAAATCCTTAGACTTTGTACTAAGGTCACCTAGGTTAGAAATGTTCCTAACAAGGTGACCTATCACCCCCTTAAGGCTTCGCATCGACCTTCCTAACACCCTGTATATACCTGTGGTACTCTCTGCTGGTTACGGCAGGCACGGGGAAGCGAGCGAGAGCGAGAGAGGGAAAGAGGTCGCGACTTAAGGTTGCTGCCATCGGGAAAGTATGCCATCGAAAGGTCAACGTTTTATATATCGTATCGAAGCCGCAGAGACTCGACTTACACTTCATACATATCCTCGAATAAGGAGAAGAACCAACGAATGAAAGGCATACCACTTCATTGGTGTGTGTGTGTGACGAGAAAGAGGAAAAGAGAATCAATGCTCGTATATTGATTGACGTTGGAGCTCTTTTTTTTGGCGCAGCAATCCGATTCGACGATCCAACGTGTGCCAAAATTTGACGGCTGATAGAAAGGCAAAGTATTACAGTAATGCAGTTCCTGTGACGGAATACGAGGCCGATGTTGCGACGAAGGTTTATCGCTAGCGATAGATAATAGGGTGAACCAATCAGTGAATGGACGAATCACGATACTGTAGGATTCAGGTGGACTGTAAAATAGAAGTATCACCGAATCAAATTTTTCAATCGCCATAGCTACCAACAGTTATTATTCTGATAGAGGAAAAAAAATATTCAAAGCAATTGCAGCAAAAAACATTGAAGGAATTGATAAATAAGTAGCGAAATGACTAAATCGCTAGTGAATGGGCGAAAGTATCAGTAAATTGACACTCGACCGCCAGCAAATGCACGTGTAGTGTGGATGAGCCCTGTAAAGCATGATTCATTTTTATTAAATGCTAAAATTGGAGATCACTGTGTTGCACACATATTATAATATTTTTACACATATGAATATTATAATGAAATTGAAGTTTGCATCGTTGAAAGGCAACAAAAATTAATTTTTTCCAGTTGCACAAATTTCTATTCGACCGATTTAGGCTGTAAAAATCACTCCAATGTTTTTACGTATTTTTATTAGAAATTTACGACCTCAATTTGCACAAAAAAGGCTTTTGGATAATGATGAAAATAAAGGACTGAAAGGTGAAGAAAAAATATCGTTGCGTTCCAACGATGCAAACTTTAACGTCGTGTATTGTATTCGTGATTACGATTTCGTGGAAAATACACAAAGCTTTTTTGCATCTTAACGTGACATTTTCAAAAACCTACCAAAGTTTGTTTTGACAAAGAAATGAAAAACTAAATTTTGTAAAAATGTAAGAAAGGCACTAAATGATTTTATGACAATTTTTGATTAGATGTACATTGCCATCACTTGACAGTCATTAATTTTGCAATTTTCACCAGATCAACTAAATGATTTGCTCTGCTTTGGAAATTATCAGAACAGAGCCCATATGTTGATTTGCTGGAAAGAGGTTGGAATTCAGCAACAGTGAATAAAGTGTTGGATTCTGACCTGTTATTACGAATTTATTAAAACATTTTGCTAAAAAATCAAAGACTGATTCGATCTCAAGTAATGAAAGTAATACTTACCGTCAAAACTCATAAAAACTATTGTTTTCGTCTCTTGAACACCCACTGCGAACGGCCGTACCACAACTAACATAAGTTGCGTGGTGTTCAAGTACCACAAACTAGAATTTTTTTAAATCCTTGCACTCCGAAGTTTGCACTCCAAAGTTTGCATCGTTGGAGTGCAATGAAAATTCTTTTTTATTTTTCCATCTCTTCATTTTCATGACTATACAAACCCTTCTTTTCCAAGTTCAGGTTATGGAACCCTAATTAGGATCTTCGAAAATGTTTCAGCGATTTTTGTAATCTAAATATGCCAAAAAAATTGTGCAATACGAAAAAAAAATGATTTTCGTTACATCCCAACGATGCAAACGTCAGTACCATAAAATTTCGTGTAGCGTAAAAATTCGATATTAAACTAAAAAATCAGTTTCAACGACACCCACGATTTTTTTGCTAAATTATAGTGATTCGCGTTTTTATCGACGATAAATAATCCATATTCTTTACTTATTTCAAATATCAATCAGCTTTACTCGACCCACTGGGCCCCATCCAGTCACTGGTCGGTTTACCCTATTGGTCATGCTGTCGAAGCTTGCACCGTTGGAATGCAGCGAAAACAGTTATTTATTTTTATTACCATTTAACCACTATTTTTTCAAGATTAGGCTCTGCAACCCCAATAAGAATTTCCAAGAATGTTTCAGTGACTTTTGTAGTCCGAATGGGCCAAGGAAAATCGGGCAAACCAAAAACATCACCCATGTTTTTGTTTTGCCTAATTTTTGGGTAACATCCCAACGATGCGATCTTTAGTACCATTATTGTCCGTTATCAGACATTTACTCGTTTCTTCGACCTGGACGGATTGAGACGTGATGAAAAATTGGATAAGTTATCCGTGTCGATGACCAATGAATTCCTCTTGGGAATGCAATTACCATGCTTGCGTCGATATCCTCCCAGACGCTTGTTTACGATGTTTCTCTCTCGACATTCAGAGAATTTATGATAAATTATGTACAGCCGTAGTCGAGATCCAGCCTCAAAGATATGGAAAAAAGCGTTTCGTGATGGAATATCGAAGGAGGACGCTCTGCTGTATCAGTCGGTACATCTATGTGTGCACATAACGTGCAGCCTCTGAGAATGAAACGTGTACCCAGTACAGACCCTCCCGCGATCCTCCGTACCTATATATAAACAATTCCTCTTCTCGCATCTTCTTCGTTCGTCTTTTCTCTCTTTTTACATTCTCGCGAAAACCGGTTGTTGTGTCGTGCCACTGTGAGACGCAGGACTCGATCTGTAACCTAACTATATATATATATATATATATATATATATATATATATATATATATATATATATATATATATATATATATATATATGAGGAAAGGTGATTTTAAAGACATTCAACCTCCAGGCTACTATGCTATCCTCATAGTAGCCTGCTGTCACTATACGCAATATTATGCCCCCTGTCCCCAAACCAACGACGCGTTAAGTGGCTGCTCTACCTGAGGCCCAAAAAAATTGCCAAATTCCGATTTTTTTTTCTTCTGAGAAACGGTTAGTGAAAAAAAACAATCATTTTTTTTATCACAAAGGTACATATATTGAGATACTTAAAAAAATCATGTAAAAAAACAGAAAAACATGGCCGCTGGCAGATGATGACATTGTTTTCGCGACCTTTGGCGGTGGACACTCTCCAGCTTAAACGGTCCATCCGAAATCTAAAGACCAAACGGGTTTTTCAAGTTAACAATTGATAAGAGTCGTTGACGATCGTCGATTTTTAAAATGATTTTTTTTTACAATGTGGCGATTAATGGAAACTCGATCATAGACAATCTATGAAAAAAGTAGTCATTTTTACGTAACTATAGAAAAATGAAGATTGATTTGAAAAAAGTGAGATCGCTAACGACCTTTGAATGTTTCTTATCGTATGTCCTGTAAATTTGGAAACAATCCATCAAGTGATTCTGGAGATACCATGTTCACCGACTTGAGGGATCATCACAGTTCAACGGATCGGAGAATAGCTGATTTTTGCGATGTTTTTTTTTCGATGGTATAAATACGCTAAAGTCTGGTTCTTATGTCAAATCAATGCACTCATGAAGAACGGAAAATGAATTCTTAAACGTTTAAAACATCTTTTTGTATATTGTTTTAACAGTTGGCAATGTCTTCGAAAAAAGGAGTCCTCACGGTGTACACGGCTGTGGCCGTAAATATTACCTGATACAAAATTTGTAAAAAGATTATTAATCAGTATGAAAGCCGCTATTTTGCTATAGAGTTTTTTAAAAATAAAAATTGAAAAAATTGCGGTGCTTTGAAAAAAGTATCGTATTAAGGCTATTTTTTTCGACAATTTTTCGTTAAAAAAGATACGAAGAATTCAACAAAAAAAGCTTCCATAGCAAGATAAACGATAACGTTTAAAGTTTCGAGTCCGCGCCAGGTCCCACGCCGCTACTTGAATTACTTTCTCTAAGAAAGGCTGTAGCGACTGAAATTATTCGAATTTCGCTCCAAAAATTGAACAGCATGTTTATAACCGTGTATACTATCGAATAAGGCAAAAAATCGATATGTTGAAAATTTTACACTGTGATGATCGCTTGAAGCAGTGTATCGAGAAAAACGCGTTTCAAGTTTGAAGTATGGTGCTGATACCGGAATATAACTAAAAGGTGATACTATCGGGTAAACATATTTTTGGACAATGCGATTTTTTACCCACCTAGGTAGATGTAGCCCGTTAAGAAAAAATGAGTACTGTCGTCGACAATGCCGGATGTGCTGATAGCCATCATTGGGGACTCATATCTATATACACTAGAGTGGCACAAATTTGAGCTCTATTTCTTTCCTTTTTTCTCATCATCCAATTATCTTCTTTGAAGAAAAAAAAAACTATCGCGAAAGCTGCGAGCGGTCGAAAATATTTAGATGTCGCTGAAGCCTCCCAAAAATTGAAATTTTCATTAAAAAATCGATTTTTTCCCCTCCACTTCTCACCCATGAATTTTACGCTACATGATTTTTAAATTAATCTCGCAAAAGTTCTAGCCGGCAAATTAATATTTAGTGGTCGCTCAAGAGCTTCGAAATGTCAAATCTTCGCCAATTTGTTTTTACTCTTTTCCCTTCTAAATTTGACGCTTTGTATAATTTTCGAAACAATTTATCGTTTTTCCTTTAGAAACAGATTTTTCAAATTTACCTCATACTTCTAACCCAAGAATTATAATCTTTGTTCTCATAAAATAATTCTTCAAAGTCCTTGTCCGTAAACAAAATTATAGGTCGTTTTATTCGTAAAACTGGAATGGCAGCTGTTTTCAGCGGACCGATCGTGGCTGTACTCTGTGACGAGCGACGCCATAATACAATAATACATAATAATACATAATAACACATATCGTCTAATTGACGTTTGTTACAAATTATTATAATAAACTATTCAAAAAATTAAAAGCTTGAGCGACCACTAAATATTCATCGGCCATCTAGAGCTTTCGCGAGGTTAATTAAAAAATTATAAAGCGTCAAATTCACGGGTGAGGAAGTAGACGAAAAAAAATCGATTTTTTAATGAAAATTTGAATTTTTCCGAGGCTTGAGCGACCTCTAAATATTTTTTGACCTGCAGCTTCGGCGACAATTTTTTTTACCTCTAGAAATATAATTGAATGGTGAGAAAACGGAAAAAAAAAATTAAGCCCGAATTTCTACCACCCATACACGTATGTTTGGTGAGAAAGAGCCAGATTTGCCGTTCGCCTCCGCCATAAGAGCAGAACCGGGTTGAATCCCCGAGACGTTGCGAAAACCACAATCGATTCTCGAATTCCTGAGAGTCCTCGACTCTTTGGACGCGCATACGTATCGCGTTCAATGCGGTGTGTTATCCACCCCGTTGAGCGGTATACATTTTAATTTTCTTTTTGGTGATTTTTTTCTTTATACGGAATATACGCGAAAGCGATCCCTTGTACATGTTCTTAACATTCCAATTCTCTTCCAGGCTATCCTTCTTATGCACTCGTTGCTTTATTGGAACAAGCATTTCCCATCGAGTCAGTGTCGGAAAACTTTCCACGGTGAACGCGAAAGAAAAAGAACGCATTTCGTGCGGAACACCCGATGTACATACGATTGAGAACGTATTACGCGTAAATGTTATACGGTGCACGTAACTTCGCGCATTTTCGCGAGAGTAACGTGGCAACTTGCCAGAATCCTCTGCGCGATCCGCGCGATCGAATGTTCCCTTCACAGGAGTGGAATACCCGCGCTTGCACACTCTACGTCAGCCAAAAGTGTATTACATACATATATATATATATATATATATATATATATATATATATATATATATATATATATATATATATATATATATATATATATATATATATATATATATATATATATATATATATATATATATATATATATATATATATATATATATATATATATATATATATATATATATACATATACATATATACATATATATGTTCAAACAAGAATTCGGTGGAAACGAGAGAACGAAATTGTCAACTGTGGTCACGTTTTCGGTATGCCATGTACATGTATGGATTTTGCGTTAGTCAATATATATATATGCATGTGGCTAGAATCATTTTTAGTTTACAAATGTTATTGCAATAACGGAACAGTCCGAATAAAAACTCCATTTCCATGTGTGTTTCGAATCATGACATATATAAACATTACCCGTCAAGAGCTTTCGACCATTTTGGATAACTGCAAATGTTTCGATTACTTTGGATAACTGCAAATTCCATTAGAATAACATGATTGATTTTACAAAGCTATATCTTCCCAAAATGAGAAATAAAACGAATTATATTTATTATCCAAATATAATGTTGCAACTATCCAAAGTGATCGAAGATTTTGCAATTGGAGAAAGCGACCGAAGACTTGTGACCGGTACTGTAGATACGAAATTGAAGTCCGCATGGTTGGAGTTCAATAAAAGCTGGTTTTTTAGTTCCCTAAATTCCTTTTTGCACGTTTTAACTATGAAAATCGCTTAAACACGTTTTACAATGCGTATTTTGGGAATGTAGATTAATGGCTAGACAGGATAATGAAAATGAGGATATAAAAATTTGGAGAAGCTTTCTTGATGCATTTCGACGATGTATACTTTAGCACCATTGCATATACAGGGTGTCCCTCTTATCTCTGCGAGCCGAAATAACTCGGTAATGATCGACGTTAAAAAAAATGTTCCTGACAAAAGTTGTACGGTGTGAAGGGGGCGATCAAATGCGGCCATTTTCTTTTTATTTTGGTGGAGGCGCTGACGTACAGTGAGGGTCAGCTCCACTTTTTTTAAAAATGGAATGGTACATTTATTTTCAACCATCATGTGGAGCACCTCAAGCCGCATGAAAAACATTAGGGGTCAAAGCCGTTCAAGGACATTGAAGGTCACCTATTGAAATGAAATACGAATCTAAATATCTCGCATCACTACCAAATATTTGGTAGTGATCTGAGATATTTAGATTTGTATTTCATTTTAATGGGTGACCTTCAGTGACCTTGAACGACTTTGACCCCCATATTTTTTTATTTAACCAAATATTTGGTAGCGATCCGAGATATTTTGATTTGTATTTCATTTGAATAGGTGACCTTGAATGACCTTGAACGACTTTGACACCTAAAGCGCCTCTACCGAAAAAAAATGGTTGCGTTTGATGGCCCCCTTCACACTGTACAACTGTTATCTGAAACAATTTTTTTTTATGTTGATAATTACCGAGTTATTTCGGGTGGCAGAGATAAGAGGGATACCCTGTACATGTAGGATTGAAGAGTGAGACGCCCGTTGATCGCTTGTAACGAATGCAATTCCTTGTAAAACAGACAAAATCGATAATGATTACGAATTGGTGACAAATGAAGTTGTCAAAGTTAATTAATCTTCTTCATTTTTTATGGCTCTTTCACGTCTATCTTATATCGCGTCTCTCCCCGAAACCCTTCTTTGTTCTCATCTCCTATCTTCCAAATTTTCGAAACGAACTTCACCTTCGCGATCAATGTGTGGCACTCTCAGACTCTCCACTCGTTTCTCCTGCCGATGGATTCTTCTTTTTCTCTCATCCTTGTTTTCTTTTTTTTATATTTTAGATTCCATACATACATGATGTTAGGAAGGTGGATGCGAACCCTTAAGGGGGTGATAGGTCAACTTGTTAGGAACATATCTAACCTAGGTTACCTTAGTCCAAAGTCTAAGGATTTCGAGTTATCATGGTAAGTATGATTTCTTGGAAATTTTTTCAAAATTAGGTACTCACTCGTTTATCTTTTATGTTAATGGTATTTTTTAAAAATAGCATTAATTTTAGCTAATAATGGCATCTTATAGCATTAATTATAGCTAATAATAGGATCTTATGTTAATGCTAGTTTTTTAAAATAGCATTAACATAAGGCGTATTTTTATTTTTTGACAAGTTTTTAATTATTCAACACATACCATTTAGTTAGTTGTGTGGATACAGATGATTGTATTGGTGTTTGTCGATTGAATACACATTAAGCTAAGACGCGAATAAGTTGTTAGTTACCAATTATTGTCTGTTTGAAAATTTTGAACGAGTGAGTACCTAATTGTCCAAAAAATCATACTCACTATCATAACTCGAAATCCTTAAACTTTGGACTAAGGTAACCTAGGTTAGATATGTTCCTAACGAGGTGAGCTATCACCTCCTTAAGGCTTCGCATCTATATATATATATATATATATATATATATATATATATATATATATATATATATATATATATATATATATATATATACATACATATATATATATATATATATATATATAGGAAAAGGATATTTTAGACCTGTTGTATCTATGGAATGGTTGTTTCGTGTGTTCCGAAAACAGTTCTTCATTTTTGTCCAATCTTTCCTCACATATATAAGTATATCGCTATATATATAGCTATTATCCTCACGAATTCCCAATAATGTATTATTGCGAAGCTCAACAATGAAACAAACACAAATGGACTTTCTCCAATTATCTGGCACGGATCAACTCGTCCAGAATTTCGTTTGCGAAACGCGATTTAATTGATGCTCACGAGGCGTAGGGCAATTTAAATCCACTCGGAGTTGCAACGTCAATACTACATAACACAAGTCGTGTTATGCATTAGGTTAGCAGGGAACAGTCGTTACGGAGCAATTCTCAACAAGATAAATCTCTTTTATTTCCGCCCAAAGTTCAATCGGAGGAAGTCTTAAAATTGCTCATGCGTGGTGTTGCTTCTTTTAGTTTCGTTTCGCAATATTTTATTCTGCGGTGCCGCGAATTTTCGACTGCATCGAAGAGGTTTGGTTAAAGGTGGTATTATCATTTTTTATAGTTGTCGTTTTTTTTCAACTCTACGCAGCGTCTCAAGGTGGTATCTTTGGTGAGAATAAAGCAGAGAGGAACGTGTTGCATTGATACATTGCCTTTTTCGTGATACGGTTAAAATTTTAATTCGTGAAATTCAGTGAAATACTATGTTTTTCAATTTCGATATTCGTTATGGTGGTTTTAGGCGATGAAAATCATTGAAACGTTATTTTGGATGCGTGTTAGAGATCTGAAGACGAAGTGGACAAAAAAAATGTGCGTGATGAAGAAAACGAAAGATACAAGATTTTTAATTGCATTGGAATTGTGCAATTTTTTTACATTTTTTCGAGGGTCAAAATCCCGAAGTCTGCCCTTTAACGGGTTACGCCTACCTCCTGGCCGGAAAAAGAGGAATTTTCGTGATTTTTTTCTGGTAAAACGTGTGCAGGTTTAAAAATTTTTTTTCAGTAAAAAGTATGGTTTTACGTATCTTTTACAATTCCTGTATTGGAAAATATTTATAAATGTGCCTACAATGGTTTGTGCAGACCGCTGTTTGAAAAACGTCCTTTGCGATGACCACTGCTGCTGGGAAAAAAATCACCCAAAATTATAAAATCAAATGTTTGCGTTTGCACGAAATTATCTAGTTCCTGGACAAAGCATTTATCAAAATTTAGATTTTTGAAAAAGTAGGGTCAGTCCAAAGTCAAGGTAGCGATTTTCGGTGAAAAAATGCTCTATTTTCGTTAGAGAAAAAAAAAATATGCATCGAAATTCCGAACTTTGAATGCTCCGACGGTTTGAAATTCCGAATTTTAACGTTCCGAAATTCAAGATGGGGCCGGGATGAAATTTCAAACTTTGAATAGTCAAAACGCTCAAAACTCCGAAAGTATAGTATGCCGAAAGATCAAAACTGCGAAAGAATTTTACATGAAAGACCAAAACTCCGAAAATCTTAACACCGTCAAAATAGTTCGGCTATGGAAGCTTTAAAAGTTCCAAAATTTTCAATTAATCGACGAATTATTTCAAGATTTTTTTTTATTAACCCTCAGTAGTCACACTTAGCTAGAATCACGTTGTAGTCATACTGGGACCCAGGCGTTTTTAAATTGTTATAAATAATGAAATGATGCATTGAGCGATATGAAAAAAAATAGTGAGGTATAATTTGAACCTTGTTTAATACAATCATATTGGTTAGAAATAGAAAATTACATTTTAAATATGGAAAAAAAATTATGCAAAAAAAAAACGTGAAAAATGACTTTTTTTACAAAAATTGCTGTAACTCTTGTAATTATTGACCAAAAAAAAATGGTTCTATAATCTGGAAACAATATACTTTGAAACAGACATAGCGATTTCTGTGGACTTTTCAAAAAATATATTTATTTCATCCAACGCAGGTGCGATGTAGAAGGAAAGAATGAAACGCCTACGCATAAAAAAAAATGTATGTTTTATTGGAAAAAAAAGTTGTACGGCATTAAAATAATTTGTTTGGATCCCGTGTGACTATAAAGGGTTAAGAAGTGATTTTGCGTCAATTTCAAAATTTGTCTAGACAGTGTTATACGTTCTACATCATTTACAGTCAACTGTGTAGACTTTCGCTGGCATGATCTTGACATGAGGGCCGGGTTGAAATTCCAAACTTTGAATGCACTGACGGTTTAAAATTCCTAATTTTGATGTACCGAAATTACAAGGTTCGTCAAGATTATGCCAGCGAAAGTCTACATAGTTGACTGTAAATGATGTTTCGTACAGATCGGAGCTGCGTTCTCAGTGTTAGAATGTTTTGTTATGATGACTCCTATAAAATAAACATCGTGCTATAGTTGATTCTTATATACATACGCCTTGGCCTTAAGGCCTTTAAGCGTTATGCATATGATTGATCCGCCTCCGATACCTTGAACGTATGAATAACATGTTAAACACTTATAGACACGGCTAGGTTAGACATACCCTCTTCCCATGACGATCATACTTTCTGATCTGTGCTTTGAGCTTTACAAAGCTGCCGAAAACTTCTAACACGCATCCCAGTTGCATAACGTTTTTTTGCCGTGACAGTCCATAACACCTTTTTTTAAATGGAATTCAGGAATACAACAAATAATCAAAGCTACGATACTATCGAATCGAAGTTTCCATGTGGAAAATAAGAGGTTATGTGCATCTATCAACTGCTGAGGCAGTCATAGGACAAGCCTGTTTATGGCCTCACCTGGGAAAGCCTGCATAGGGCCTCATCAGAGGGGGCCTTAGTTGGGCCTTATTAGGGAAAGTGTCAGTAGAGCTTTATCGGGAAAACCCTTAGTTGGGCTTTATCAGGGGAATCCTTAATAGGGCCTTATCAGAAAAGGCCTTAGTTCAGGCCTAAATACTTCCGGCCCGATCAGGGCAGAATCAGGCTGTCCGTAATAGGTGTTACCCGTATCACACCAGCCCATGTAGAGGTTGCCATGCGTTGCCCAATATTACGATCAGGTCAATATTGGGGCCATCGTATTAGCCAACAAAAGAGAAATAATATTGGCCCATTACTGTTCCGCACTAAACTGAAAACTGGCACAATATCGGCCCATTACTAAAGATTATCCTGGCCCATGTTCCAAAACTAATAAACAGCCGTGATAGTTAAACTAAATTTGCCAATCCTCAAGCTGGCAATCCTAAAATACTGGCTATTACATTGGCTCATTATTGTCGCGTTCTAAATTGAAAACCGACACAATATCGGCCCATAGTTAAAACCTATCATGGCCCATCTTTTAAATTCATTAAACAGTCATGATAGATAAACAATATTTGCCAATTTTTAAACCGGCGATGCTGAAGTACTGCCAATTACATTGGCCCATTATTGTTCCGTTATAAATTGAGAACTGGCACAATATCAGCCCATTACTAAAACCTATCCGGGCCCATCTGTTAAAACCAATAAACAGCCGTGAAAGTTCATCGAAATTTGCCAATTTTAAAACTGGCAATGCTAAAATACTGGAAATTACATTTAATTAATCTAAGCCCTTTATTGGCTAAGTGGGTCAGACCATACCTGCTTTTATTTTATTTAAGCCTTGGGTTATTCATTATCTGTATATTGTGCCAGAATAAGCAAATAACTGGCACGTCATATATTAATCGTCTATATTTTGTAGTTCAGTTTTTGTAATCAAGTCTTGGCCTATTATTGTCATTTGTAAATAACAAACATAAGTGAGTAAAATATGCCAATTTTGAAACCTGTCATATACGCAAATCACTATTTATTTCAAGGTTATTCCATGAAATATGTATCCATAAGGACCAATCTCGGGCCAATCTTGGCCCGATATAGGTTGAATATTTATCACGCACCGAAACAAACCCACGGCCCAATATTCTAGATAGACTAACTTCTAGATAGACCAACTGTGAAGGCCCATCATAGAGCCAGCGGTCAATTTCTACATAGGCCCTTTAAGAGGGCCGACATAGGGCCAAGTGCAATCACCAACATTGGCGCTACAATGAATTAAATCATTGGCCCAATAATTGTTGGCTGTGTTGGCCGATATCGGGCCGTTCTTATCATTTTTACAAAGGCACCTCATTGATAAATACTCACGGCCCAATATTCTAGAAAGGCTAACTGTGAAGGCCCGTCTCAGGCCCAACGGTCAATCTCTACATGGGAGGATCATGGCCTGGTCATGATCAATCTAACCCTAAGAAATTTCTACGCGGGAACGTGTTTCAAGTTCGCCGGCTCGCAAATCCTACCTATAAACGCCCGTAACTCCCGCAATTTTGACCGGATCGGTTTGAAATTTGTATCGAATTTTTTGAAATGTTACATTTTAACCCTCAATGGGTAAACCTGGGTCGTTTCCGTCCTGCCCAAAATCATTGTCTTCGCAGGTTGCTTAATATTTAATGGAAAAAATATTAAGTATAAGAATTTGAAGAACCCTATTTTCCCTTGAAAAGTACGGCCTAAAGATTGACCATGAAGTGTTTCAGCTTTTTTCATTGACAATTGTTGGTTTGGTAGTGTAAAAATGAAAACGACCCAGGTGCACGGGATTAAGGTGCCTCAAATACCTTCACGGATTGCGGGTTAAGAATTCATCGAGAATCAACGACTGTTGTACAGACGTTTTACTGATGTATATACACCAAGGGTTCAGAAATATTGGCCTTGCACCCATTGGTTGATGCGCCAGTCGGTGCACGGCCAAGCGGTCACCGCTCTGAGTAACGGCCCTGCGCAACGCTGCTTATGGGGCTATACCAGGGTGAAAGCTGAACATTTGGGTGATTTTCGGGATTTTTTTGGAAGAAAAGTACTCAATTAAATGTTTCGGAAAATTAAGAATATATTTGGCTATATTTGATCTATATAACATAATTTTTTCATAGAACAATAATGAGATCTAAGCGACTTACGCACTGTCTTCGGAGGCGCCAAAAAAAAAGTTCCTCCACTGCTGACATGATTCCGGCCGATTGAGTCGCTGACACCGTAAAAGGAGAAAATGTCGTTCAACTGGAAGGTATTTCCTGTACAATGACGTAGGATTTTCTAATAATATCAAAATCTAACAAAATGGCGTAGTTATGAATAAAAGTCTGTTTTCATGCCCATAAAATGGTCTTTTTTTCAATGCCATATCGTCAATTTTCATTCGATCAAAAATATCCTACGTCATTGTAGAGTAAATATATTCAAGAGTACTCAGTTCAAATTTCAAGTCAATCGGATAACTGCTCTTTGACTTACAATGTCAGCAAATTTGAAAAAACTCATTTCGAGAAAAACGCGTTTAAGGATTTAACTATCGATTAAATACCTACAAGCGGTTGTCCTTTAGAAGGCTGCCATTCGGGGAGTATTAGAGACACAGCCTTGAAATTTTTACAGGATATTCTTAAAAGTATAAACTGTCGAAAAAGGCAAAATCGATTTTTTGAAAGTGTCACACTGGTATAGCCCTTTGACTCAAAGTACCGCTGGAGCTGAAGCCCAATTGCTTATCCACCAGTGTCAGTTTCATACAATATATATATATATCAAATTTAATCACACGGCAAAAGCCAAAAATGGATTAATTCGTGATGAAAGAGCCCATACAAGCCGCCAACGTGTACGGCAATTTTGTTATACATTGTGCGTTGTAACGAAGTTACTCAATTTAGCAAAAGTGTTTGCGGTTGGGAGCAGGCATTCTTGATTTCGACATTCTTAAACCACGAAAGGGAATCCGCTCGAGGAGACGAGTCTCAAACGTCTTTTGTCGCCTCGGGCGTGCATATTTCTCTATAAGAAATTACGACGGAAATGCGGATCTGCAATATGGACACCGCATCGCGACTATATATCTTCTATACAACGATGTAACAACGCAACGTTGAGAATTGCGCGACTTTACTCCCACTCACTTTCTATATATATATATATATATTGTTGCAATTAATCTAATTATGCGTTTCGCGAAGTTATCGCTGGCGTACTCCGGAGCCGAAGAGGGAAGGGCTTTGAGCGAGTGACGAAAACCACGACTGCAAGAGAATTTCACCCGGCGGATATTAAGGTGAGAATAGCAAGGTGGTATGAACGAAACGGATAAGCTGGGTCATATACAGGGTGTTAGGAAGGTTGATGCGAAGCCTTAAGGGGGTGAAAGGTCACCTCGTTAGGAACATATCTAACCTAGGTTACCTTAGTCCAAAGTCTAAGGATTTCGAGTTATCATGGTAAGTATGATTTTAGGAAAATTTCCCAAAATTAGGCACTAACGCGTTTACCTCTCATGTCAATGCTATTTTTTAAATATAGCATTAACATAAGAGGTATTTTCATTTTTTGACAAGTTTTTAATTATTCAACACGTCCCATTTAGTTAGTTGTGTGGATACAGACGATTGTATAGGTGTTTGTCGATTGAATACACATTAAGGGGTTACCCCCACTAGCGATTTTGAAAAAATCGATTTTTTTTATTGCATTTTTTTGAAGTATAAGTATCTGAGAATATGTCCTGAAAATTTCAAGTCGATCCGAACAAAATTGACTGAGATATGAGCCTTGAAAGAGAAGAATCCGCGTTGAAAGAGAAACTTCAAACGCGTTTTTCTCAAAGTGGCATTTCTGAAGTTGGTGACCAAGCTTACTCGAACACTAATGAACCGATCTTCTTGAAATTTTGCAGGCTTATTTAATACATAAAAATGTAGTCTTTGATAGTTAGATTTTTTTTTTCGAAAAAAATTGCCGTTTTATAGCCAAAAAACGGCCGTTTTTTTTCGTTAAAATCGAACCATTAACTTTGACTGTCCGCCATTTTGTGAAAAATGAATATTTTTTAAAATCCTTCGATTAAAGACTAGTTTATACTTATATTTGACTAAATCCATCCGCATTTTTTTCTTCAGATGATCCACTTCGCCGCAATGTTGGTCACCGCAAACCGCGTACATAAAAACATTATTTCATTGACGGCCATTTGCCACTAAACAATGTAATATTTTTCGATAAAAAAATTACTGAAAGTTCTTCAAGATGTGTTCTTTAAGATGGTATATTGATCGATTAAAAAAGTTTTGTAGTTTTCTTCAAAAAAAATCATGAAAAAGGCCTTTTTTTAGACTAAGGTAGTCTTGGTTAGATATGTTCCTAACGAGGTGACCTATCACCCCCTTAAGGCTTCGCATCGACCTTCCTAACACCCTGTATATAGACGCTTGGTCGTCGCGCCCCCGCTCGAAGTTGCGACTTTCCATTGTCGTTCACATTTTCTCTTTCGTCCAACACGCCGGCATACATTCTACGATTGTGAATCGCGGACCTCGGGAATTTTTGCTCATTTATAAATTGAGAATCGACACGATTGGAGCAGGCAAGAAGCATTTACCCATGACGCCATACAATTGAGGATACTTTAATTATTTTTAATTATTATGAATTTAAGAATTCACCGAGCACACGGTTTCCAATTTATTTCTGCAATCCTGCGACCTTTGACGTTACTCGTTAAATTTCGCAGCGCTTTGCATAACCAAATAGCTTTTGCAACACGATGTTGAAGTTTGCATCGTTGCATTGCAACGTGAACGATGATCTTTTTTATTTTCTCCAATTTCTTTTGGCAAATCTTAGCCACGAAAATCCTTCGACAATTTTTTTATTTTCTTGTCTAGATATCTATAATCGAAATTTGCAGAAACAATTTTTTGACGTAATGAAAAGAAGGAAGTAGAAATATAAAGAAGAATTTTCGTTGCAATCTAACCATCCAAAATTCAAGATCATTTTGCACGGCCACTTTATCGTAGATCCATGAATTATGCAGGAAGTTGGTCGTCAGCTGAGACACGATTCGGTCGTGAATTAATCGTATATACAATCAGGCTTATCTTAAAAAATAACACCCTCCAGTCCCGGTGGAGGAGCATAATGGAGCGGCAAATGCGGCAGACCAGGACAAAATCGTCCGTGTGCTAATTGGAGTTATCAGTGCGCGGTTAAATTGAGTATATATTTATCCCGCACTCGTAACTTTCCTATTCTCGGTTCCTTGGGAATCCCCCGCTCCAGCAGAGTTAGCAGCGTTACAGCTTGGACTATCGGAGCATTTACTATTACGGATATTATTTCGATATCAACAAGTTGTGAATATCGGAATACCGGTATTTCGATATTTTCCGATATTTATGGGAAACCTTGATTAAAAACGGTAGAAGCTTGAAAGTGAAGATTGAAGTTATATTAATAATAGTGTATCGCTAACAAGGAACATCCCTCAGATGACGACCTTCGATTTTGTTGAAATTCGGATTAATATTAAGCACCGAAAAGTAAGCGATACGTATTATTTTTTGTCGACAGAAAAACGGTTTTAAGGGGTGAAACCACCCCTCGAAAAAGGCATCTCTAGGGGTAATATAACAGTTTCACAGACAACGAGTCCACCGATTTTAATGAAACAAAAACGTAAATTCTTCTTATCCGAAGCAATGAAAAATCCACTATAGTGACATTGCAAAAAAAAATTAAGGGGTGAACCACCGCTATATTAAGGGGTGGTTTCACCCCTTAAAACCGTTTTTCCGCCGATAGAAAAAATACGTATCGCTTACTTTTCGGTGCTTTGTAACATATCCAAATTTCAACAACATCGAAGGGTGTCACCTGAGGAATGTTCCTTGTAAGTGAAACCACAGTATTTCTTAAAAATCACCGTCTTTTATTGAGATCTTCATTTATTCTACATTTCTAAACACACTCTGCTATGTTCTTAAATATATCCAACTCAACAAAAAATAGATAATAAAAAAAATAGGAACATTTATGCAAATCAAATAAGTAGTAAACAAGCCAAATTCAAATGAGGAAGTTTTATGCGAGTCAGCGTAGTCGTAGCTACCAGAATACAAACAAATGGCACAGCTTGTGGCAAGCACGCAACAGCATGGTCACTTTAAGGGAAGGTTCTGTCTTGTTGGGCCAAAAAATGTTCGATTTTTCACCAATTTTTTATGCGTAAAGTATTAAATATAGAATGTTGATATTTGGTATGTTGACTAAACGGTCTTTATTGAACATCAAAATATTTTTCAAAGTTTGACAAACCATGGTGGCGGGAGTGGGAGAAGCCACGTATGTCGGTGCGCGGGCGATGACATTCTTCACTTGCGGAAGTCCTAAGTCCCGGACAGGTGATCTGAAGCAAAAAAAAATCAAACATATTTTTACTTTGTACAATATTGTGTACAAGTTGACCTAGAATTAAGAAGAAAAATTGAAAGATAAAAAAAAGTGAGCAAAAAACTGCGAAAATTTTTGGGACATGAAACAAACTTCCTTCCGATCGCTCACTATTTTTTTTATTTTTCAATTTTTCTTCTTGATTCCAGGTCAACTTATACACAATATTGTACAAAGTAAAAATATGTTTGACTTTTTTGCTTCAGATCACCTGTCCGGGACTTGGGACTTCCGCAAGCGAAGAATGTCATCGCCCGCGCACCGACATACGTGGCTCCTCCCACTCCCACCACCATGTTTTGTCAAACTTTAAAAAATATTTTGATGTTCAATAAAGACCTCTTAGTCAACATACCAAATATCAACATTCTATATTTAATACTTTTCGCATAAAAAATTGGTGAAAAAATGAACATTTTTTTGCCCAACAAGGCAGAACGTTCCCATTTATTAATCAGATTGAGATTGTTGAAACAATGCCCGTAAACAACAGAGGGCATCCAAACTTTCGTCTTTCAGAGACGGCCGTACCTTATTGCAGGTGTAAGCCGCGGCAGAAAAGGCCCTTTCAATGCCACACCCGTGGATAAACAAATGATCACTTCGGAGATGTATTGGGAGCACAAATGAGTATCCGCCGTTTTTTAAAATCAACAATTGGTAATTTATTGCGAAAGAACGGTACTTTATGTTTTATTCAAAGTATTGTCCATCGCTAGCCACTACTTTTTCTTATATTTCTGGCAGCATATGGATACCGAGTCGGAGGAACGCTTCATCTTTTGAGGCTATCCACAAATCGACCCAATTTTTGGTACCTTCATATGATGTGAAGTGCTGCTCAGACAGACCGTGCGTCATCGATCGAAATAAATGATAGTCAGAGGGAGTAATGTCTAGTGAATACAGCGGGTGGGGTAAAACTTCCCAACTGATTGTTTCCAAGTAGGTTTTGACCGGCGCGGCAATATGTGGACGAGCATTGTCATGCAGGAGAATAATGATGTCGTGTCTGGTGTAGTACCGGGCGCGTTTTTGCTTGAGTGCTCGGCTCAAGCTCATCAATTGTGTTCGGCAGAGAGCCCCAGTAATGGTTTCATTCGGTTTGAGCAACTCATAATCCACGACATCAAGCTGATCCCACCAAATACACAACATGAGTCTTCTTCCATGAATATTCCGCTTGGCTGTCGATGTTGAAGCATGGCCAGGTGGTCCCCATGATTTCCTCTTCTTTGGGTTATCGTAGTGGATCCATTTTTCATCGCCAGTGACTATACGATGCAAAAAACCCTTTTGCTTATGCCTGGCACGCAACATTTCACATGTGCAAATTCGGCGTTCAATGTTTCTCGGCTTCAGTTCATATGTAACCCAATTTCCTTGCTTTTGAATCATTCCCAACGATTTTAAACGATGTGAAGTCGCTTGCTGAGTCACTCCTAATGTAAGTGCAAGTTCTTTTTGCGTTTGGCACGAATCTCCCTCCAATGATGCTTCCAATTCCGCGTCTTCGCACACTTTCGGCATTCCGCTACGTTCTATGTCTTCGACGTCAAACTCACCGTTCTTAAACTACGGAAACCACTCACGACAACTTCTCTCACTTACAGCAGCCTCACCATATGCTTCTACAAACAATCAATGCGCGTCAGCTGCAGATTTCTTCAAATTAAAGTAGTAAATCAAAAGTTCCCGCAAATGATGCTTATTCGGCTTGAAACTCGACATTTTCGCACGAAAAAAATTATGTGATGCTGATACAGAATCGCTAATATTTCAAGGTTATGGTCCTGCCAGATGTCCAACCTTACGATATGACGTTTTACATCTGACAATTTCAATCATAACCTCCTGGTGGGGCCATCTTTTGTCAAACAGCGGAGACTCATTTGTACTCCCAATGGTTTAGGACAAAGACTTGTTAGTGGGTTGGAAACGAAAAAGCTGCATCAAATCTTCAATCAACGTACTGTGTAGGTCAATACAATTGGATACTACGAAGAACTGAAGGAAGCTGGTTTTCACAAGAATCCTTGCTGATTGCACAGGATAAAAAGTTCAATTGCATTGATGTTCCACCTATGCGTAGAACCAGTAATCTTTTGTCAAACGGCGGAGACTTATTTGTACTCCCAATGTAATGTAGGTAATTATATTTCAAGCCTGTTATACCTACAAAAAAACAAGTGGAAGTAACTTAAATGGAAACAATAACAATATTATTATTTTTATATTTTCAACTCTGACATCGAAATATCGGTATTATTCGAGCCCAATATCGGTTGTTCAATATCGGATTTTTGCTCCGATGTTCCGGTTTTTCGATATCATCGAAAACCGGTATCCATGCACTACCCAAAGTGTTGTGGGAAACACAGGGAAAACGTGGAGAACGCGCGTCTATGAAGGCGGCTGTATATTTTCACCGGGTTCCAATTGCGGTACCATATGGGAAACTCGAGCAAAAACGAGCAAACCAGTGCGTGGCTGAACGGTCACCCATCGAAGTATCAACCCTGGTCACTGCTGCTTGACATGGGAGATCGCCAAAGCTGCACACCAACCGGGCGTCTACTATCGTTGGTTCATAGCTTTGTACGGACAAGAAGACGTCGCGTGGTTGGATCCACGGTGAGATGCGTCAAATGCACACCTTTATCACCGGACCGCAAATTCTCTCGTGTCCTTTTGCTGAGCGAACGAAACGTGTTCGCTGACCGCAGTGACGAGCCGCCAGACTCCGTCATGATTTTGGCATTATCATAATGCAGCAACGCGTGGAGGAAATGCGTGCAATGGAGAAAGAGAGGCGGACGAACAGACGAATCACTGTAAATAATAAGTGTGTTTAGGTTGGAAAAACACAAAACACGCATGTTAGGTGTATAGGGGAGAGCATACTTTTGGTTGAAAATTAAAAAAACTAAACAATTGCTAAGACCTTCGAATTTGGCGATTTTATTATCTACGTGTTATATACGACAAGATGCTAATAATTATTTTACTCATTACATTTGAATATTTTGAGTTGTATTATGTTTTACAGAAAATAACAGAAATCATGGTTTTCACAAAGGTCGTCTATAATCGGATATCCGATGTAAGGGCCAAAACTCTATTTTTCTTATATCTGATATTAGGAGACTATTTCGATGGAAAAGAAAACAAAACGTTCATTGCTTTAATTTTGGCGTTATTACCAAACAGCCAGTCTTAATGAGTTAATCTTTGATTAGATAGGAACATTTTGGCAAAAACGGATATCCAATATTAGGCTTGATTAAATATCCGATATTAAGATTTGACATGGCCGAATATAAACCGTCATTTTTTTGTACATGTTGCTATTTTTGCGAACGTAATATATTTATTAAGTATAATAAATGCAAGAGTTCATAAATGTGACAAAAAACATAAATTATGTGAACCTATCACAATGGGAATAACGCTTTTTAACACAAAAGCAACTTTTTTACATCGGCGAAAAGTGACATCAGATCACTGTTGCGCCGTTTTTGTTGCTAGGCAACCAAACGTTTCGCAGTGACGGCATCTTACGACCAGTTATTAGTGTATAAAATTAAAAACAGCTATTGCTATAGGAAAACCCGAGATCGTCCACATTCCGATATTAGGGCGGGATATACATTTACAACGATCAAAAAATCGATTTCTTTTTTTTTTTTAAACGATAGAACTATATATGTAGAATATTTGCCTAAAGTTTGAAAGCCAAATTCGAAAACCTTCAAACGTTACTGCCCGTCAACGCTGTGCCTCACTGCTCGGATTCGGAGCGGGCGTGAACTTCTAAAGGCGTTTTTCTCGAAACTGCATTATCGAAATTGGCGTGCAGGATTACTCAAAAACTATTAAGCCGATTAAGTTGAAACTTGGTAGAAATATTGATAATGCTGGTACCTTCTACATGACGAGAATTGTTTTTGAAAAATTGGAAAAAAAAACTGCTTTTTTCATCCACATTTTACAAAAAAAGTTGCGTGAAATGTTTATTTTTCTTTGTAAACGCATGTCATTTTCTTAAATTTGCATTTTCTTCATTTTAATTACCGTCACAGAAACTATACATGTTCCAACTGGAAAAATGTTCTAACTTTTTTGCAAATCAAAGTCTACGGGAAGCTAGACTGCACGCCGATTCGCAACTCCCGCGGCGACCTTGCTGTAACACTCTGCCACAGAGTTAAAGATGAATTAATTTAAAAAAAATGTTTTGTATACTTAAATATACTATTAAAGTATACCTAAAGTTTCATAATTGTGGAATAATTATTTTTTTAGTTAAAAAAATTCCCTCAATATTGCTTATTTTTTCCCTGTCTAAATGTATATCCCGCCTTAAGCAGCCATCCCATATATGGTGCTTCTCCCCTACTACGCGCTACACGCGTTGAAACAACACGTAACGCTTGTTTCTCCATATAGAACCAGCACGGTTTGTATTGCATCTTTGCACCAGCACGACTTACACGTATCCCAAACAACAAACCTATTGCAACACACATAATGTCCGTTGAATCCACGCAGTTGGTCGTACACATCACACGTAGAGTAGGAATCCATGGTCTTGAAGTTTGCATCGTTATTTTTATTATTAAACAAGATATTCTTTCATAGATTTGTATAGTAGATCGCTGAATAAGTAACTTAAAAAATTATTGCCGGATTTTCAAAGGTGATCGATCATTCACAGTTGCGACAGTAAATGCGTTAGATTTAGTAACTCGTGTTCTTTAAATCTTGCTATAAATGTTCACGGCGGTCAAATGAGCACATGATTTTTTTTCTGCGAGTCAAAAGACACATAATTAATCTCGACAAGAATCCGCACGGCGTGACGGATTGCAGAGCATGCATGTGCGACACGACCATCACACTATAGAACAACACGGTACATGCTGTGTTGTCTTTAATGATTATATATATACAAAATTCACTGTATATAGACAAGGGCGTACCCGGGATCTAAGCTGGGGGGGGGGGGGGCATTTTAGTTTCGTAGCAGGGGGGGGGGGGCAACAGGTAATAGACTTTTTTTTCTTCTGGGGCAGGGGGGGGGGGTGTATATGTATATACATATAGTAAATTTCGTAATAGAGTAATTTCGTAATTTTAGTAATAGAATTGTAATGGCAATAAAAATGTAATTCATCATAAATCCACAGATAGACCTGCATGAAGAAGTTTTCGCTGTGATATCTTCTCTGACGACCGGCATTAATCGATTCAGTACAGAGGTTATGTTTTAAAAATCTGTAATGCCTCTAATTATCACAATGACATTAACTAATTGAAATAGTTTATGTGATGCAACGAAAAAATTATTGGAGCTATTTTTACCTCTAATGGCATTTCCGGTGTTGACATGTCACAAGCACTCGATAACGCGGGGTGGCATGCGTAAGGTATAGGCAGGAGATCGGCAGGTAGGTTCGATTGCATGTAGAGAAGGTACATATTTGCGTCGAAAAAAATGATCTCAGGAGGTCAGGAAATGGTGAAATATAATAGAAAAACATTGAAATAGAACTGTCAGTGGAGTATGTTATTTTATTTTGGAATTATGAAATATTCCATACCGGCTCAAAGTATCACGGGCTGTGCTTTGAGCCAACACGCATGTAGTGCGTCCATTTGGAACAACGCGTGATAAAACGTGTTGAAGAGAACTACACGCGTTTACACGCTTGAAACGTGTTGAAGCTACACGCATGCGCTATGTTAATTTGAACAACGCACGAGAAACCGCGTTGAAATTGACGACAGAATTCCAAGCCTGAAACGTGTTGACACAACACACTTATTTTTGACAGTGAAGGAATGGTAAAAAACGTCGAAAGTGCACAAAGTTCACATTCTTCTGCACGGTGTCTGCGTTCTACGAGTTAATTTCGGTTTTTTATAGAAGAAAAACAGCATGTGTACGCTGTGTAATATCAGTATATAAAAAAAATACATTCAAAATACAAAAAACGCGCGCGTCACGAATCCTCGTCCACGAATGCAGTTCCATTTAGAATGAAAATAGAAAAGGAGCGATATTTTGAGGTCGTTGGTAATATTACAATGGCACAGCAGCCTTCCATTCATCCTATCACAAATTTTGGGCCGTGGTGGAGACAACTGTGGGGGAATAACCGGTATAATGTATACGACCTACGCGAGAACTGGACTAACCGGACACGTTTTTACGTCGGACGAAATTAATGCAAATTGAAGACAACCTTTTGACATTTCTCCTGGCGATTTAAAAATAAGTCTAATGTATTCTGATGACCGTGATTTCGGCCGGGAATGAACGGAATGTCTAAAGAAACAGCGCAAAAAAAAATCGTGGAATTGGATGGTCGATATTGTATATGATCGCGCGGCTGTAAAGCTTTTATAAGGAATCCCGTAATACTTTTGTATGAGAAGGGAAAATAGAACTCGCCAGATCGAAAAGTTCGTCTCGTCTCCCTTTAGCTTCTAATATTCATTTTGCGATCAATAACGAGTAGATTGAGATATATATATATATATATATATATATATATATATATATATATATATATATATATATATATATATAGATTCCGTGGAAATAATTACTGTCCCAAAAATTGAGACATTATAAAAGTATATGCAACAATAGAAAACAAAAGAATCGAATGATACAAAATACAAAATTGTACATAGTACGTAAACAAACAAAGATGAAACATGAATAATGCTAAATAAAAATAAATGTTTAACTAGCCTGCATGAGTTTGGAGCCCAAAAAACAGGTTGATACTCAATATTTTTTGTTCGATTAGAGTATGGGGATGACGAGACCGGGATTTTTCATACAATTAACACATAATTCTGTCACGTTTGGGTTTTTTGCAATTGAAAATATTCATAAACAATAAAGTTATCATTATTTAAACGAAATGCCGGCATTGCTGTTTGCGAAATGAAACTATGTACTTTCAGTATATTAATAACATTTTCATCTGACCGGATATACTTTTCTGAAATATTCAAAATGACGAAAATATCAAAGTGTAGAAAAAAAAGTTCGATTTGCGACAAAAAACTAGTTTAATCATTTGTTATGAACGAGTGCATAAAGATATTTTTTAAATCATCCAGTCATACGATAGAAAATGTTAGAAAGTATAGCTGGTCCAAATTTGTAGTAAATCGAACAAACAGATTTTGACATAAGATGCACACCGTTTCTTAAAACATACTTTTGAGCAAAGCGCAAAAGAAAAAGGTTCGCCGCAGCGCAGCGGGTGACTCTTTACGAATATCGTCACAACTCGGTTAATTTTTGAAATTTTTAAATAAATCTTTGTTGAAAATTAAAGTAAAGACTCTAGTTTATAAAACGGTGCAGCAAAAAACTTATTTTCGAAATTTCAAGCTCATGTAGACTCATTAAGCTAAACGCCATGCATATCGTGTATGATCGAATAGCTACACATACACACACACACACCCATACGCGCACAGCTCTCATACACTCCCGCCCCCTACACGTGTGTATTATATATATATATATATATATATATATATATATATATATATATATATATATATATATATCTACACTACCGGCGAAAAGTTTTCGGACAAAAGTTTATAAGAGTACTGGAACGGTTTTCTATGCTATTCTGCCGGTAGTTGATCTAGGCCAATTTAATAAAGGCATTTTAAAGAGGAGAGACTTACCTTCATTTTGGCTTTTTCTAAAAATGTTTACGATTTTTTTTACAATTAGCACCCGGTTTTGAAAACGACCATTTTTCGTCGTTATTTGTTCCTTTTTGAGTGGACCCCGTTTGCAGGAAAAAAATGTTTTTCGCATTTCTTCGACCAAAATCATGAAGGGGGAAGCCTAAGGTTCAATTCCGTTTTTTTTTTAATTTGCTACGATTTTTTTTCCAACAATATTTCGTTTTTTGTGAAAAAATAGATAATTTGAAAATTGCTCCGGAGTACGAAAACGATGAGATTTGCAACAAAACCTCAAGATAGCAAAAAAGTTGCTTTGCTTGTTGTGTGTTGACGAGAATTTTTTTAGGTTTTTTCTCGATTTTTTTTTCATCTATATCCGGTCAAAGCTCGATTGATCTGAATACCATAAGAACAATATAATTAAATTTTCGACTTACATATTAAACATTGGTCTCGTCTTGGAAAATCTTGGAAAGAAACACCCTTATATATAAGGGTGGCACAATTTAGAGGTCTATTTTTTTCCTTTTTGTCACCATCCAATTATCTTTTTTGAAGAAAAAATCAAAATTGTCGCGAAAGCTGCGAGCCGCCAAAAAATATTTAGAGGTCGCTCAAGCCCCCCAAAATTTCAAATTTTCATTTAAAAAATTATTTTCTTTTCGTCCACTTCTCACCTATAAATTGTATGCTTTATAGTTTGTAAAATAACCTCGCGAAAGCTCCAGCTGGCCGATGAATAATTAGTGGTCGCTCAAGAGCTTCGGAATGTCCAATTTCCGCAATTATTTTTAAACTCTTCTCACTCATAAATTTGACGCTTCGTAAAATTTTCAAAACAATCCCTTTTTCTTTAGAAACGGATTTTTCAAATTTACTTCACACTTCTAACCCAATAAAACGACCTATAATTTCGTTTAAAGATTACAATTCTTGGGTTAGAAGTGTGAGGGAAATTAAAAAATCTGTTTCTAAAGAAAAAAGGATTAAATGTTTTAAAGATTTGACAAAGCGTCAATTTTATGAGTGAGACGAGTAAAAAATTGCCAAGTTGGAAATTTCGAAGCTCTTGAGCGACCACTTATACAATTCATAGGCCGGCGACAGCTTTCGCGAGGTCAACTAAAAAATGATGAAGCGTAAAATTCATGGGTGAGAAGTGGACGAAAAAAATCGATTTTTCAATGAAAATTTGAATTTTCGGGAGGCTTGAGTGACCTCTAAATATTTTTTGAGCGCCCGCAGTGTCCGCGACAATTTTTTTTTCAAGAAGATAATTGGATGGTGCAAAAAAGGTAAAAAAGAGGTCAAAATAGTGCCACCCTAATATATATACATTGCCTCGGAAGACGACCATACCCTTGTAAAGCACGGTCCCCTGCTTCCTGCGCGACGCATACATGTATCCTTCGACCCACACGTGTACCCTCGATTCGCACCATTGATGCTGTGAGCGGCTAAAGTGCGACAGGAAGCGAGATGGAAAAGTCGAGAGGAGCATATAGCGAAGCAAATAAAGTCGATCGTCCGCGACCTTTTCTCGATATCTTCGATATAACGCTAGGCTTGACTTGTTGTGATCCCTCTGCGCGATTCCTTGGTCGACAATATATTTTGCGAAAGATCTACGAATCTTCGGAAACGAACCAGCGTCTGAATATTTTTTTTTTTTTTATGAATATGGACGTAGGTACATATATCGATAATATATCCAGGCATATGCTTGGCGTCTATCGATGTCTTCTGAACCGTGTCATTTTCCGACGAGTGCATGTGTGTTCGACCCAGTCGGGCGCGATTCGTTTTCCTCTCGCTTCACATCGCGAATCAAGCGTCACCTTTTTTCTTCTTCTCCCGTGACTCGCAATCTTCGCTCGAACGGAATTTATCGTACCGCGTGACACGCGCGTATATCGTACATCTAATGTCAATTTTCTTCGCACGTTTTTTTTCCATCTAGCCGAGCGCCACCCGATCCGTGCGCGAGCTTCACTACTCGCGGGATATCGGAGCGGAATAGCAGCCGCGTGTAAACCAGTGTACCATGTGGATGGGGTGTATGAAAAAACGAGTAGGTGGTGCTGCGCTTCGCATATGTTGTGCTGGGATGGAGCCTTGACGGGATACGAGCTATCGGGGTGTAAAATTTGAAATACAATGATGTGGAGAATCGCACGGTTAACGGGTCTCCATCAGCTTGGGGCCCGAAAAACAGGTCGATCTTCCATGTTTGTTTCTTCACAGGAAAGTATTGGGATATGAGGTCAGGATTTCACACACAATGGATACCGTAAAACTACTTTGACATTCAGGGTAACTTTGACAATTTTTGGGGCTACTTTGACAGAGCGCCAAAATACGTTTTAAATGTGTGCGCAGCGAACGCTTTTGTGGCGGGCGGCGGGTGCAGGGAATAAACCTGAACGACAATTTGTTGTTCAAGTTTATTATAATGTTGCTAAAGTTGATTGTAATGTAGCTTAAGTTGATTTTGATCTCAATGACAATTTTAAGACTCATTAAGTGCCTATAATAGCACCCCGGGTACTTGATATTTTTATGTAAAATGTTTTCTTAAGGGAGGGCACCACTGTAACTGCCCATTTTCGAGCGTTTCCGTTGGATTTTTTTAAGGGGTTACCCCCACTTGCGATTTTGAAAAAAACGATTTTTTTTGGAGGTATATGTATCTGAGAATATGTCCTGAAAATTTCAAGTCGATCCGAACAAAATTGACTGAGATATGAGCGTTGAAAGGGAAGAATCCGCTTTGAAAGAGTGTTGAAAGAGAAACTTTAAACGCGTTTTTCTCAAAATGGCATTTCTGAAGTCGGTGACCAAGATTACTCGAACACTAATGAACCGATCTTCTTGAAATTTTGCAGGCTTATTTAATACATAAAAATGTAGTCTTTAATCGTTCGATTTTTTTTTCGAAAAAAAGGCCGTTTTATAGCCAAAAAACGGCCGTTTTTTTCGTTAAAATCGAACCATTAACTTTGACTGTCCGCGATTTGGGAAAAATGAATATTTTTTAAAATCCTTCGATTAAAGACTAGTTTATACTTATATTTGACTAAATCCATCCGCATTTTTTTCTTCAGATGATCCACTTCGCCGCGATGTTGGTCACCGCAAACCGTGTATATAAAAACATTATTTCATTGACGGCCATTTGCCACTAAACAATGTAATATTTTTCAATAAAAAAATTACTGAAACTTCTTCAAGATGTGTTCTTTAAGATGGTATATTGATCGATTAAAAAAGTTTTGTAGTTTTCTTTAAAAAAATTCATGAAAAAGGCCTTTTTTTGCGCTACAAGTGGGGGTAACGCCTTAAAGAAAGGAATAAAATACATGGTCAAAAGAGCTTTTAGGTTTTATGAGGTATATTTTAAAGTATGTAAAAAAAATTATCTGTCAAAAGTATACAAAATGGCGGCGCACGAGTCACTATAGCACTACTGTTTTTCAGCCAACCCTCTCCGCGGCACGCAGTAGAATTGTCGTAAATTTAGTCCCGGAACTAAGAGTGAAATATTTTTGTTTATAATATTATTTTGAGCAGTCAAGTATGGGGGGGAATTAAAAAATAGTTAAAAGAAAAGTAGAGACGAGTTTGAAAAAAAGTTCGTTTTTTCGACCATAATTTTTATCTCTAAAGGAATATATTTTTTACAATTTTCGATTTATCGAAAAAAGGCGCTCGTACTTGACTGTTAAGGGGAGATATACACCTAGGAACCGGAAAAAGGTCATTTTTGTGAACTTTTTCAAGGAAAACCATTTGAAATTTTGGATTGGGGTTTTAATTATCTAAAAGTGTATACATTAAAAAATATGTTTAATTTTCTTTATTTAAAAATATAAAAAATATACAAGGATATTGTATGATCCTTGGAGCGTCGTAAGAAAATCTGTGTATACGATACCCACTGGCGTTTCTTAAAAGATCATCTGAAAAAAAAACCAAAAGGATTATTAAATTATATACTATAATCTAGTACTTGTCGTAGCCGATTTTAAAAATATCGATTTATGACACAATGGCGGACGTTTGAACATAAATAGTGATTTTTGGGCCAAAAATTAGTTATTAGTTTGCCTATAAAACAAAAACTAAGTAACGGAAAAAAAATCCTATGACAAGTACTAGATAATAGTGTCTAGAATAACCACAAAAAACCTCATGGCAATCGGTTCATTGGTTTTCGAGAAATTTTGGGTACCGATTTGAAAAACGTGGTTTCGAGAAAAACGCGTTTGAAAATTTGGGAATGAATAAATCATAAAATTTGTCAACTTACATGGAATCATCGATACCAGGCGAATAGTGTAGGCCTTCTACGGTCGACGGAATGTTCATAGCTTGTGTATATCTCTCCTCAAAGCAATCTAAGAAGCTACAGTTAAAATTTCAAGTCGATTGGACGAAAATTGTTCGAGTTCTGCTGCCTTAATAACGATGACAATTTGGTTATAAAAAATCGTTGTTTTTCATTTAATTCCATGTATAATGCACAAAATATTACATGTTTTATCAAAGTGATTCCAGAGTAACCCTTAATCTTTGACATAAGTTGCATTTCAATGCCCTGTCTCACATTGGGGGGTACTTTGACACTTTAAAAAGTGTATATATCAAATTGTGAGGGGGTGGTGGAGCTTGACTTTCCTATACATTTGATAGCCAAAGGACACACTGTTCGATTGGAGCAAGATAAGTTGGTATCTAGGATGATAAAAAATGTTACCTACCAAAAGCTTCCAAAACCTGTTCAAAGTAGTTTTACGGTAAATGGTCTGGCTGAGGTTGAGGATTTTTTTTTATTGAAACATATTGATGGGCAATAAAATCGTTCTTATTTGAACAAACTGCCACTGCATGGCCAATCGTTGTAGGCGGTTCTGGCAACTAGGGTTATTGGAAATGGAAATTGAAAAAAGAATTACTTTTAGTATACAATAATAAAAGGTCCATATGGCCGGAGACTTTTTTTAGAATTTTGAAAATTATGAAAATGGCAAGCTGGAGAACAAAAAGTAAAATTTTCGACAAAAATAAAGCTTTATCATTTGTTGTTGACAAATGGACAAACATATAAAAAAAACATCCGATCAGACGATAGAAAATGTTGTAAACTATGTTTTGTCTGAATTTGAGGTGAATCGGACGAATAGATTATAAGATGCAATTTGCACTATTTTCTTCTAAATCTAAAATCTTTAGTGCAAACTAAAGACTCTAGGCTACGAAGGTATGCAATGAAAAAAAATTGTATTTCAGTAATATCAACATTATGCAGAGCGCTTAAGGCGAAGTAGAATATGTACCACGTGGCATATGAGTGCGAGAGAAATATAATAAATATAACTGTAATTTTTATTGTAATAAAAAAACTTAACCACCTATGACAAAACTCGCTGCAAAAATTTGTGAGGTTATGTTGACCTTAAAAAAATGTACATTTTTTCACCATCCATTTTTTACAGTCTTTTTATGGGTATTTAAAAACAAAAACAAAAAAAGGTGTAAAAAATAAAAATTGAAAACCGTATGGGTCTCCAGACATATGACCGTGGAAAAACGGGTTGATGCGGTTGATCCCAAAGCTCCCATTCATCTGAACCAAAAACAATACCATTTTTCTCGATCAATGAGAATGCCATTGTGACTGGTAACAAAGAGAGAAAAATTAAATAGCGACTGTCTGAAGAAGCAGTTAATTTTTCGTCCTATTTTTTACTGCAACATTATTTTTCTTAAAAATACTAATAATAATAATTTTGCAATGCTCGAAGTAAGGACGATGGAGGGATATATACTGAAGGTCCATACCAAATTGGAAGTCAATCGGTTGAATAAACCTCGACATTTTATGCCATCCAGGTTGAAAAAAGTACCTAGTTTTGAGTAAAACGCGTTTAACGTTTTGTTCGGTTTGTTTTTATTTTCTGATGTTAGTCCTTTCCTGCGAGCATTGCTAGCTTCTTCAGAAGCTTCTGAAGTTGTAGCTTCGACCGGTTGATCCCATTCTGGTCTCGTTTATTGTCTTAAATATTGGGAATTGCGAAATTTCTTTTAACGACATTTTGTCCAGAATATACACTTCAAAAAATCCCAAAAAAATCCATTCTTTCAAATTTCTCGACTAGAATACTTCCTTAACCCTTAATAGTCACGCTGGGTCCACGGGACCCAAACAAATTGTTTTGATGCCGTACAACTTTTTTCCAATAAAACATACATTTTTTTATATGCGTAAGCGTTTCATTCTTTCCTTCTAAATCGCACCTGCGTTGGATGAAATAAATATACTTTTTGAAAAGTCCACAGAAACCGCTATGTCTATTTCAAAGTACATTGTTTCCAGATTATAAAACCATTTTTTTGGTCAATAATTACAAGAGTTACAGCAACTTTTGTAAAAAAGTCAATTTTCACGTTTTTTCGCATAATTTTTTTTTGCATATTTAAAATTTAATTTTTGAGTTCTAACCAATATCCTTGTATTAAGGGAAGGGTAGGGGTTCCAGCGTGAAAAAAACACTTTTTTGCGATTTGTACGCGAAAATATCCACAAACAAGCCGGTGACAAAGCTTTTTCAAGACCGCCTTTGGAAAAACACGATTTACGTATTACGTATCTCAGCTAGAAATTATCTGAAATCAAGTACTATCAAAATTTCGTCAAAGTATCATCAAATCCTCCCCCCAACGGTCTTTGATAATTTTTTTTTTCATTTCTAAATTTTTGGTGGTCATGTAAAGTGAAAAGTGCTATTTTTCACGAAAAATTCCGCCATTTTGGGGGTGGAAAATCCCCTCAATGTAAAAAAAATCTCAAACTAACCGTTGGGGGGAGGTATTTTATATGTAGAAAGTGTGTACCAAGTTCGAAATAAATCGGTCATGTAGTTTTCAAATGGCAGTGAACACGGACTTTGAAAAGTGGTTTCGAGAAAAACGCGGCACCGGCTTGTTTGTGGATATTTTCGCGTACAAATTTCACGGAATGTTCTTCAAATGACACTTAACAATGTACAAAAGGTTTCAATAAATTTACTCTATCCATATAGATGAAAAAAATTCGCAAAAAGTGTTTTTTTTTCACGCTGAAACCCCTACCCTCTCCTCAAACAAGGTTCTAATTACACCTCACCATTTTTTTCATAACGCTCAATGCATTATTTCGTTATTTATAACAATTTAAAAACGCCTGGGTCCCATGGACCCAGTATGACCATGACGTGATTCTAGCCAAGTGTGCCTACTGAGGGTTAAGGGAGACTTTGTCCTTGGAGTGCCATATTTCAGGTGTTTACATTTTATTTTTTTTTAAGGAAACGAGTAAAGCTTTTTGAGTGCGGTTTTTTCTTGCTTTTATTCATGATATACAGAACGTTAGAAAATTTTTTTTTTGAAAAAAAAAAACCAAAATGGCGGCTGTTGCAGCTCCGCGAAAACAGGTCCTCAAATCGCGGGAGGTAAACGGCTGACATCACTGCCCCCTCTTTGTTGATCTGAAACACAAATTCAAAGCATATTATCAATCTGTGACCCTTTGGTCATGGAATGACGGATGGGTTTTTCGTTTAGTACAAATTTCGGAAAATGGCGGCAATTTAAAAAAAAAATCGAATTTTCGCGTTTTTTCGCATAAAAAGATAAATAATAAATGCAAAAATGTATCTGTCGAAAAAACGATCCGTCATTCCGTGAAGACATATTTTCTGAGTATGCTCTCCAAATTTCAGGTCGACATGTTAATTACAGCGGTCAGGAGAATGTCAGCCATTTTTAAAAACGTGTTTTCGAGAAAAACGCGTTTAAAGTTTTGTAATGTGTTTACACAAATGTGTTTATAATTACCGCTATTATTTCTACTTACCGATTTATTTCTACTTACATGTAGATTAAGAATCCGTAATAAAAAAAAATTGATTTTATGAAAATTTCAAGGACAAAGTCTCCCTTAAGTAGCAAGAGAACAGGCTGAGCCTCAACCGCCGTATAAGCGAAAGTCCGCTCCTGCGAAGAAAAAAAGCCCCAACGTTGTACAGACGCGTACTCCATTCCATAGAAACCCTCGTGCCCATTTCCTAAAAGGAATTAAAAAAGCACAGCTGTAAAACCAGCTCTTGCTCGTTCAATAGTTAAGGCCTCCGTATCGCTGTACGCGTACGAGGCCAGCTTGATCGCGTGGAAAAACACTTCTCCGTTTTTAACAGAGCGAAACATTTCGCATTTACGTCACGAGCCATACGCGAGGGTGAGATACTAAAAATATTGAATTGAAAAAGTTTTTCGCTCCTCCGGGGGATGCTATATATAAATTCTCCGCTCCCTGCCGGATGGTTTCAGTGATTCCGGAGTCGTGCGTGCTGCCAAGGGGGCGAGAACCTCTTAATTAACTGAGTTCGTTTGGCGGAGAAGCGCCCAGGCGCGTCATCAACGCGAGCGTGGGTGGTGTGTACGGTGGACTCAGTTATACCGGCTTATACGGCCCCTGGGGTTTCCTTCTGCGCCCTTGATCGCGCCATCAGCCGAACACTTTTTTTTTCACCTTATATAAAAACACATATACATGTATACGGCGTCGCCGTTATAAATCCCTCTTACTTCTTCCTGTCTTTTCCACTCGTTTTTCATGCCCCTGCCACCGCCGAGGGCCGGTGGGTGGAAAAGGATTTCACTGGGACGCGCACGAGGAGAAAACGGCGGGTGTGATTTTCTCAAGCTCTTTCCTCTCTGCCTGTATGTACACTTTGTGAGCACAAAAGGTAGAAAAAATCCATTAGGCGTAAACGAGATCAGAGCAATGCGGAAGGCAAAGGGAAGAAAACATTTATTTAAAATAACGATGTCACGGGGTGGTATCACGAGCAATGCTCACTATCATACCACCCTCGCTATGGCACGTACCTGTGTGTATGCATACAGGGTGATGCACATAAAGTGTTACAGAGCAATAGCACTCAAACTATTGATCATATCCAAAAACGTTTCAGACAAAAGTTTCAGTGTTCGAGAAGGCCGTCATAATGGACTACCCTATTTTTTTTTATCGTTGGAGGCGCTGAAGGTACGTCAAGGTCAACTCCACTTTTCAAATTGGAATGGTACATTTATTTCGACCATCTTGTGGAGCAACTCAAGCCACATGAAAAACATCAGGGGGTCAAAGTCGTTCAAGGTCATTCAAGGTTACCTATTAAAATAAAATACAAATCTAAATATCTCGGATCACTACCAAATATTTGGTAGTGATCCGAGATATGTAGATTTGTATCATCGATGCTGACCTTGAATGACCTTGAACGACTTTGACCCTCCGATGTTTTTCTTGCGGCTTGAGGTGGTCCAGAAGATGATTGAAAAAAAATGTACCATTCCATTTTAAAAAGTGGAGGTGACCTTCACGGTGCGCCAGCGCCTTCAGTGAAATAAAAAAAAATTGGTCGCATTTGATGGCCCCCTTCACACCGTACAACTTTTGTCTGGAACATTTTTTTGTGACGTCAATAATTACCGAGTTATTCCGGGTGGCAGAGATAAGAGGGACACCCTGTATGTGCCGATGCATACCACGTTCGCCAACTCGATCTCTGTTTGCAGTTTTTCCTTTTCTCATTTTCCTTCATACGTTGCATGGTGTTTTTGGCGAAAGCAAGGGAAAAGTATATTCCTACAATCCACGCGTGATCTAATAACGTGAGAGAGAGAGAGAGAGAGAGGGGCAGGTAGGTCTATAAGAATGTAATTGAGTCGTAACTAACTTCGTCTAGCTCGAGCGTGAAACAAGTTCGCTTTAACTCTCTACACGCGGGTGGAACAAGTCCAGACCTTTGTTACGTAACTAGCACGTACATCTATAATCTACGGCTGTTGTTGTTGTATATATATTTGTACATGTATGTGTATATAGTAGCCTGGTTCCCCTCTTTGTGAAAACCTCGGCGTTGCGGTCGTTCAATTGGCGTTCCGCGCGAACTTTACAGCTCCTCGTCCACATACGTATATGTACGTATCGGGGAGCACGATCGTCTATGCGAGAGACAAGGGCAACGTGTGTGGAACAAAGAGATAACAGTGCACGACGGCCCAGGCAGGGACAGCAGGCGAGGGCAGCTGAGCCGAATTCACGTGAATATCTGCTGAAAGATGGGGCATTGTTTACGCTAAAGAAAAGAAAGGTAACGAAGAACAACAGCAAAGAAATCGAATGGTTTCACACGGGTTAGCAGGGCACGTGGTGACATTGCGGCGTCGAGAAAATCAAATTAAGGCCTTAGGCCACAGCAACGGATATAAAATCATGGGCGAATTGAACAATTTTTTTTTCTTATGAAAAAGTGATTCACTCGTGAAATTAATTACACATCTACTTAGTATGAATACCAAACTGTTAGAAAAAATATATTTTTTTTTTCGATGTACAAAATGGTCGATTACTAATATTTTCTTTGATCTTTTTTTAGGCGCTCCGCGCGTGACATTTAGCATCCACAATTTTTTACCTAGAACAAAAAACCAAAATTCTCGTCAATCTACATTAGAATACCTGGAGAAGTACGTACGGAATTTAAAAAATATTGTTTTATTCAAAAGTTATAGGTATTTGAACTTGAGAAATGAATTTTCAGGGAAAAATTTCGTTATAACTGCTCATAAACTGCTGATAAAATGAGAAGTTTTCGATTAGTCAGAAATTCCGTACGTACTTCTCTGCGAAATGCACTTAGGAACATAACTTTAAAATTTGAAGTAAATCGAGTGAAAATTGTTGAAGTTATTTGTCACGCCACTTCGAAAAAAGCTGTTTTGAGAAGTTTCGAGTAGTCGGCCATTTTGTACATCGAAAAGAAAATTCTAACGGCTTGATATTCGTACTAAATAGATGTGTAATTAAGGGGCCAGTCCACTTTGGAGCTACCAAAAAAGGATATTGTCGCGATTTTTAAAGGATTTTATAAAAGATATGAATATAAAAGTTGTTGGGCTTGATAAATAGTGTTGAAATACATATAAAAAAAATTTAATTCATTTTTATTAATTTTTAAGTACAAAAACTATAGTTTAACGTAACGTCTCAAAAATAGGTGGGCTAGGTAGCTCCATCACAACTCGGCGACGGCTTGTCTGAAACAAAAAAATCAAAGTCCATTAGATCCAGTATGCCACCAGCTACAAAATGGCCCTCGGATATAAAGTTTTATCAAAAAATAAAAAAATGGCAGATGAAAACGAAAAAAGTAAAAAAGGCGTTTTTTCGCAGTTTTTCGCAAAAAACAAGAGTAAAAATCAAAATGTTTAAACCATCGAGGGTCATCTTGTTGCGAATCATGTTTACAATATGTGGTTCAAATTTCAAGAGAATCGGTTTATTGGTTTAAAGATACGATGGAGCGAGATTTTGAAAACGTTGTTTCGAGAAAAACGCGTTTGAAGTGTATACTACGAAAAACTCTTACCTAAACTTAATCGGCAATTCCTGCACCGTACAAAATCCCTTCTGATTGCTCATCATCGTCGATTTGTTCAAGTCTTGCTGGCTTTCGATTTTTCGAAATTTTCAAAGTGCACTGGCCCCTTAATTTTATGAGTGAATCACTTTTTCCTACAAAAAAAATTGTTAAATTCGCATATGATTTTATACCCGTTACTGTGGTCTGAGGTCTTAAAGCTTTCAATGACATTGCAATAGTTGGCAACTTGTGTCATCGTTTGCGATACCTGGTTTGACAAAGATTATCGCAGTTGCCTCAGATCTTTTGGTTTGAACCCAACGGCATTTCTCGATCCGAGACAAGCAGCTTGGGCCAACACTTGGATGGGCGACCGCGTAACCGTGGTCCGATGCGATTTGTGGCGGTCAGTGTGCCGCTCTAAGCACAGTCGGTAAAACAGAACCACCAAATTCCGTCCAAATTTCTCCACTAGCGAAAACCAACTTGTCCACCAATCAGAGGCCGTCTCAGCAGCGCCATGGTGGACGAAGCACAAACTACCAAATATGTAAAATAGTCAGCTCTCTATGTATATATTACTTCTCCTTCTTCTCCACGTAACCGTCGACGAAAAAGGACGCGAACTTGTGATACTCTCGACATACCAAGTTATTGTAAGGAAAAGAAACGTGATATTAGAAATAAATAATCCGCTCAGTAAATCCTCAACGTGCTCTTAAACCCTATTTGTGTGAAACAAACTCCACAGATTCGATACTAGTAACGCCCTCTCTTGTAAATCCTTTGAAACTTTCTTCTACACCTGATGAAATCTCGCAAAAGTACACGATGCAACATTAGACCGTGAAAAATATGTGCATAGACATGACAGTTTTCGTCAAGTCTCGCTCGTTCTAAAGTCATTTAGTTTGCGTTATCAAAAATATTTTTAAAAATATGCACATCACGTTGCTTTGTTTCTTGATGAAATATTGATGACATTCATGTGGATCTTTGACAAAGTCAGCAGCGCCCTTGCCTCCAAGCGTGTTAACGAGCATGCGGAGAGGATCAAAGAGTCTTTGGAGAAGAGTCTCGAGAGATCGTGCGACATCGTTCTTGGGGCTCGTGTGCATGCCATCGTGAACAACACGAACGCGACAAACGTCCAAAGCTTTTGGTAGAAGCTTTCTTTTCTGTACATTCGGGTTTTTACGTTTTTCTTTGGACTCTGAAAACGCGCTCGGCTATTACTCGTCGTCACGTCTCTCACGCCGTCACGCGGAATTTCTTCCTAACTCCGGCTCCTACCTTTGTTTTTAACTCGTGTAAAACACTGATTTTTTCTTTTGCCTGTCAAAATAAGTGCGCATACTTGCTTTTTCGAGAGTTTCTTCGCGGTGGACGTTTCACAGTCGATTGCGAACGAAATAAGTCCGCGAGTTAGGTAGTGTAAGTCTCACGTGTGTGCTCTATATCATGCGGTTTTATGGTCGCAAGTATTTTCGACATGGTGGGTTAAGGAGGCACGGTGATTGGAGCGAGTTCAAGATAAAAGCCCGATTTTTTTTTATAGCATTGTCGAGACCTTCGTCCATGCGTATGCGGAGTTTGCACGAGATTTACCGTACACTTTCCGAGTTATTAATTGTTAAAGTTGGCGAATTAGTCACACGTAGACGACAAAATGTGCCTGTCCTCTCATATATCGATTTTTTTGTGCTACTTGGAGCCAAGAAACACGTAAAAAAAACTGATGGTTGCGTTCGTTGAATCTTTGTGATCGATAAGGCACCTTGAATTGGAAAGCTCACCGCAGAAATGAGCAATAAATTTAGAAATAAAGTCGCAAAAACCGATGTTTTCGGAGAGCGAGACTTCTCGTGACGTAACAGCAGCCATCTTGCTCGACGTGTGGCAACGCCGGATACCCGCGCAAATTTGATCCGTCTATCGGATATTTTCAACGGGAATTAAAAATATGATTGTGCGAAGCCGTACATTTTTTAATGCGTTATAGAGGGCTTTTCGTCGATATTTACTCGAAGTTCTTTTACGTACAGCAAAGGCATCTCAATTTTTCTGGCGACATGTACCTATACAACGCATCTATATATAAATTCAGCATGGGAGAACCGTCATATAAAATAAACGTTCCTTTTCCGTCATATAAAATAAACGTTCCGGCTACAAAAAATAATAAGCCGGGCGCTTGGAACCGATGACAGCCACCGAAAATGCGACGATGCTAAACGTCAACGATATGGCGTACTACTGAAGTCGAGGGGTAGATTATTAAGGCTGTTTCCATATTATAAAAATAATAGGAAACTCGAAATTCAATACTTAAAAAACATTTCTCGAAAAATAGGCCATATACATCTATCTAAAACGTGGCGGTATTGCGGCGTGAAATAGACTCTGGGTTTACTAGCATGATCATCACTGTACCTCCTTAACATCTTTGGAATGCAACGATAATCTTTCCTAATGGTTTTCTTTTCTTAATTCTAAAAAATAAGAATTCTTAATTCTTTATTTTTTGTCAGCGAACTTCATTTTCTGCACATGTAGGTTGCAGATCTCCAATAACGATCGCAAAAAAATGACTGAGTGATATTGGTAGCAGAGTAAAACTGGGTTACTTTGCACAGATTTTGGGAGTTTTTTGTAGGTCACTTTTTTTCAACATCCTAGATACCAACTTCTCATGCTCCAAATGAACAGTGTCTCTTTTGGCTACCAAGTGTATAAGAAAGTCAAGCTCCACCACCCCCTCACCATTTGATATATACATTGTTTTAAGTGTCAAAGTAGCCCCTAGTGTGAAGCTTTGACAGGGCATTGAAATGCAACTTATGTCAAAGATTAAGGGATACTTTGGAATCATTTTGATAAAAAAATGTAATATTTTATGCATTATACATGGAATTAAATGAAAAACAACGATTTTTTATAACTTAATTGTCATCGATATTAAGGCAGCAGAACTCGAACAATTTTCGTCCAATCGACTTGAAATTTTAACTGTAGCTTCTTTGATTGCTTTAAGTCAAGTACGGGCGCTTTTTTCGATAAATCGAAAATTGTAAAAAAATATATCACTTTTGAGATGAAAATGATGGTCGAAAAAACGAACTTTTTTTTCAAACTCGTCTGTATTTTTCTTTTAATTATGTTTAATTCCCCCCGCAATTGACTGCTAAAAATAATATAATTAACGAAAATATTTCACTGTGAGTTCCGGCACTAAATTTACGACAGTTATACTTTTGACAAATAATTTTTTTTACATAGTTCAATAAATACCTTATTAAACCTAAAAGCTCTTTTGAGCATGTATTTTATTTATTTCTGAAAAAAAAATCCAATGAAAAAGTTCGATAATGGGCAGTTACAGTGGTGCCCTCCCTTAAGGAAACATTTTACATAAAAATATCAAGTACCTGTGGTGCTATTATAGGCACCTAATGAGTCTTATAATTGTCATTGAAATAAAAATCAATCTGAGCAACATTACAATCAACTTTAGCAATATTATAATAAACTTGAACAACAAACTGTTGTTCAAGTTTATTCCAAGCACCCGCTGCCCGCCATAGAAGGTCAAGCGGGCTCGCTGCGCACACATTTTAAACGTATTTTGGCGCTCTGTCAAAGTAGCCCCAAAAACCGTCAAAGTTACCCTGAATGTCAAAGCAGCCCCGTTTTACGGTACATTTTTTAAATGAAATTTGAGCAATTGATAAGTATGCATTTTCATTTCACTCCAACGATGCAATCTTAAAGATAGTTTTCCGATGACATTTTTCCTTCAAACGGACAGTCAGTGTGTATTTATATTTTCTGAAAAACGATTAAGAATCTTGTGCTCTTTACTATTCATTTTTTAGCAACATCGTGACGAGTAGTATTACGAGGTGGTTCGCTATTTTCCAAATACACGGTCGCGAGGAAGTAAAATAAGCTCGTGAAATATCCGATCGATAGCCCCGTTATATCGTGTATCATATTGCCGCACTCCTCCAATGCCACTTACCATCGAGTTGACGTGAATCTTTACACCCCACTGCTGTTGTCCCCTAAAATATTAACGGAAATGCATGACTTGTTACAATTGGCAAAACTTGGTTCACACGCCCAACAAACTCCAGTTTGACAAGTCCGCCCGCACGTGAGTTCAAGCTTGATCGCATGGGTTTAAAGCAATCGTTTTATTTGTGTTCAGCAGTCATATTCATTTGGATTAAAATATTATGTGAGAACGACGCGTTGCGAATTACGTATAGTCGCATGTTTGGCATTGTTTTTCTTTCGGTTTATTAGTATGCGATTTCTCCTCATGCAATATTTAAGTTGCCTCGAGGAAGGGTGTCATCAATAACGATCGCCATAGCGGAGGAAAGAAGAAAGTCAGCCAGGCAAAATCTCAGACAAAAACACGTGTTGTGATAGATTTAAAAAAAACGGATGTTATTCTTCTTATATTCATTATACTCGAATTTTTATGAAAATCACCGCTAAAAATCGCACGAGGGTTGCCACTCACGATTATTCAATTTCGCAAAACAGAACAGTGCAAAATGGCAATTGTGTATGTACACAAAACCCAGTTCCAAAGCCATTGGAGCCATAAAAAAAGACGAGAGATTTCTGCACCAGAAACTGTGGCATATTGTTTCAGACTGCTGAAGTCCAAGTGCTGCAAGTGTGTACGGCTTTGTGGTACGAGGGAAGCGGATTTGTGCATCAACTTCGTTGCAAAACCGTGCACTGCGAGGATGCTTAATCCTCTGGTCTGGAGCTTCGGGGCTACCTTCGGTCACATGTGCTACAAAAATTGCGAAAGTTTATCTCGAGACGAAGCGCGTGTTCTCTCACATCGATTTTGTTCCGTTGATCGACTTACCAACCATTTAAAATGTATGATCATGCGATTTGCTGTACCGAGCAAAGTGGGTTGCAGGTCTCCATAGATCGCTTTGTAGATCGCGCCAACTATCCTTTGTGGGTCAGGTGTCAATGGTAACGACACCATCTAATGTCACAGCGTCCGGCTCTCTCGCCACTTATGTCTAACCATCTGAATTGGCATTATGACGACATTGGTGAACTACTTTTTACCCTGCGCAACTATCTTCGAAAAGATCATTCCTCGCAAAGGTCAGAGTTACTGGTTCTACGCATGGGCGGAACATCAATCCAATTTAACTTTTGATCCTGTGCAATCAGCAAGGATTCTTGTGAAAACCAGCGTCCTCCAGTTCTTCGTAGTATCCTATTGCATTCAACTACACAGTACGTTCATTGAAGATTTGATGCAGCGCTTTCGTTTCCAACCCACTAACAAGTCTTTGTCCTAAACTATTGGGAGTACAAATAAGTCTCCGCCGTTTGACAAAAGACGGTCCCACCAGGACGTTATGGTTGAAATTGTCAGACGTAAAACGTCATATCGTAAGGTTGGACATCTGGCAAGACCATAACCTCGAAATATTAGCGATTTTGTATCGGCATCACATCATTTTTTTCGGTCGAAAATGTCGAGTTTCGAGCCGAATAAGCGTCATTTGCGGGAACTTTTGATTTACTTCTTTAATTTGAAGAAATCTGCAGCTGAGGCGCATCGATTGCTTGTATAAGCATATGGTGAGGCTGCTTTAAGTGAGAGAAGTTGTCGTGAGTGGTTTCAAAAGTTTAAGACCGGTGAGTTTGACGTCGAAGACAAAGAACGTGGCGGAAGGCCGAAAGTGTACGAAGACGCCGAATTGGAAGCATTATTGGAGGGAGATTCGTGCCAAACGCAAGAAGAACTTGCACTTACATTAGGAGTGACTCAATAAGCAATTTCACATCGTTTAAAATCGTTGGGAACGATTCAAAAGCAAGGAAATTGGGTTCCATATGAAGTGAAGCCGAAAAACGTTGAACACCGATTTTGCACATGTCAACTGCTGCTTGCCAGGCACAAGCGAAAGGGTCACTCATAACACTCAATTGGGAAGTTTCACCCCACTCGCCGTATTCACCAGACATTGCTCCCTCTGACTATTGTTTACTTCGATCGATGACGCACGGCCTGTCTGAGCAGCACTTCACATCATATGAAGATACCGAAAATTGGGTGGATTCGTGGATAGCCTCAAAAGATGAAGCGTTCTTCCGACGCGGTATCCATATGCTGCCAGAAAGATGGGAAAAAGTAGTGGCTAGCAATGGACAATACTTTGAATAAAACATAAAGTACAGTTCTTTCACAATAAATGCCGAATTAAAAAAAACGGCGGAGACTTGTTTGTACTCCCAATAGTTATTCTTTTTTCGCGTTTGGTAGTAAATTCGATTACTTAATTTTGTAATGTAGAACAGAGTGTACCATTTTTAAATAGACATCCAAATAATTGTGATTGTGTCCCGCATTACTGATGAAATTTGAGGCCGAATGATGTATCGCGTGTATGTACCTAGCTAAAAGTGTTATGCGATATAATAAGCCCCCTATGCACATACAGAACCCAGGAGCGAGCTATTTTGTCCCCGTGTTCCTCATACACCAGGAGGCTCGTACGGGCCTACGGATTTCCGACGATATTGCCGTTGGGCCGTTAAATTCAATTCCGTCGGTGGCCCGTACTTCGTAAATCGATTGGACTCATGGGACGTGGGGGTATCGCGTGCTCCCTCGTTTACGAACGGTCGATCCTGGTTCTCGTGTATGGTTCTCGCAATCAGTATGTCTATCCCGCGGTATTTTCAATTTCACATCTCCTTTTTTTTACGTGCGCCATATCACAATAGCGACCACAAGGAAGAAGGTAAACGTATAATCAGCCTGAAGTGCTAAATGTCGAGGAAAGTTGTTCGCGTTTGAGACGTGTACACTAATAGCGGAGATGGTTTAGACCGACACTTGGGGCTTGATTATACACATTACAGGCTAGATATTGTGTAAAGATGGCTTTCTTTACCTACCGCCTGGTGGTTAGAGTAGACAATTGTCTACATTACATTTAATGTCTCGAAAGTGCGTCCAATTTTTTTAGCAGCTTTACGAAATTCACACTTTCCGTCTTTGGTATGTTCGCGTGGAACTTTGGACACAGAGGATTCCATAAATATAACATGGATCGAATGCCAGCAGCCTAAGACGCATAACTCATGGAAGTTTGCAGTCCCGGCGACGAGGCTTGGTATCCTTTGGATCGTCGGTATTCGATGAATGGAAGAGTGGCTCAAGTGTAAAGCTTGGATGGTATGTGCGCGTATACACGTATAATGATGTAGTACCATATTGTACTCGTCGTTACACCTTCTCGCATGCAAACCTGCACGAGCCCTTTGTACTTTCTAGACAAAGGGGTGTCGGGTTTTGCTCCACGAGAGTTATAAGAAGGAACCGTTGGGGGGCGCTTCTGTTTTTCGAGTGTTCGCGCATACAGGCGACGAGAGGAACTCTCTGTGAAAGAGTTTTCTTCGTCGGATACGCGAGCACCGGTAGACGGTTTCGTTGGTTTTCACGTGGAAGCGGGAAAAACGAAGTTTTCCCGACTTTCCCTCCTCGGTATTTCGCGTTTGTCTCGCATAAAGCTTCTTCCTCGCTATTTCGCAGCGAATAACGTACACGAGGAAAATTGACAAAGCGGGAATGGTAGGTTTTCCTTTTGGGCCACTCACGTGTAAACCCGTACCTACATATCCCGGGCTACTTCAAAAACTACCACCCTCACTTGATGTACGCGTAACTCTTCGAGTGTGGCCGTAGGCAAGTTTTACGCGGGTACCCTCAAACACGATACTTCCGGTCTAGTTGCGCTTGGCAAAAGACAATCGTGATTATCGGTCTTTATTCAGCTGTATGCGGGGAGCAACTTCATCTCGATCTCGTAAACGAGATGTCTGCCTTTCTAGATCCTGCAAAGTTCAATCTGTGTGTATAGACTTTAGTTTTGATGCGATAGGTATAATGGACAGTGTCGAATGTCTAGGTACAGGAACATTGACGGAATTATCGAAGAATATTGCTAGCTTGACGAAATATTAAGCTCTAGACCGCAGAATTCTACCACACATTGCAAGTGTTTTCCAGTGCTGTCATCAGTGCCTTCATAGTTGGAAATGGTATGACTGAATGTCATACATTGGAGACATATACATCTCCAATGCTCCTCCCTACACCCTTGCGAGAGTCTACGATCTCAACCCTTTCACTTTTACCCCACACTTGAAATTTTACTCCTTAGGTTCCTCAGAGACCCCCGCAAGTGCTGCTTGCAGCCACTCTTCCCTAATGAGCTGCATAGCAGTTGCACAATGACACAGGCACGCTACAGAAGACCCGTGCCGATGCAGACGACTAGATGTTGGTTAGGTTCATTGCTGTTAACATCGGAAGCTCAGTATTGCCGCCTGCTCTGCAGCCGGCGCGAAAATTTGTATGATGCTAAGCAGTCAGTCATTCTAGTATCAACCCAGGCCAACGACGCGTTCGCTGCTGTCGGTTATATATATACGATCACATAAAAGTCGAGTCAACAGGGAAAGCGAGAATAAATGATTGGTCAGGGTTGGTGCAGATGGATATTGGAACTCTTTCCTCGTCTCACGAATAATCGGATAATTGTAAACATCTGTGGCGACGTGGTGGACTTCCAGCGATAGACGACGTTGAAGTTTGCATTGTTGGAACGCAACGAAAATTCACCTTTTTGGACTGCTAATACTTTTTTTGCCGGCTGTGGACTACAAACGTCACGCCAACGTCTACAGGACAAACTGGGAGGAAAATATCTTCTTCAATAAAGAAAATAAAGAAATAAAGGAAGAGAAGAGAATTTCCGTTGCGTTGCAATGGTGCAATCTTCAACTCTGTACCGATAGAGTTCATTCCCCGAGAAGAATATTCTTGTAATTGCCGATGTGACTGGCTGGAAGCACCGTACAATGGGGTTACTTTGAACAGGTTTTGGAAGTTTTTTGTAGGTCACTTTTTTTAACATCCTAACGTCCAACTTTTTTTGCTCCAATAGAACCATGTATCCTTTGGCTATCAAATGTATAAGACAGTCAAGCCCCTCCAACCCCTCACAATTGTGTATATATACATTGTATATATATGCTGAATCCGGATTTAAAGTCAAAATTTGGAAATTCAAAATGGCGGCGCCAATATGGCGGACAAAAATAAAGAAACTTTACTCGATTTAGATGAAAATTAGTACTCCGGGATTTTTAGGTCGCTTATTACGAATCTGAACTTTAATGTTGAAAATTCAAAATCTTCAGTCTCATAATCAGCGACCTACACAACCTATGAGTACCGAGTTTCATCTAAATCAATCTGTATCATTTCTATTTTCATTCGCCATATTTGTTCGTCAATGTGAATTCCTGAACTTTGAGTTCAGATTCGTAATCAGCACCCCAAAAATCCGAGAGTACAAGTTTTCAGGATGAAAAAATGTTTCTGCCATTTTCAGCACTTTTTGTCGAATTCTCTCTGCCAACGAAGGGGTTAACGTCAATTTAACCCCGTTTTACGATATGTTCCGTGAGTGGTGTTGATGCATTGGCTATAAGAAAAGGCCGAATATTTGCCAATTCACAAAATCCGAACGATCGCCCATTGGTTTTGCTGCTTTTGAACTCTTCCGTATTCAGGTCACAGAGTCCTGAAACTTCACCAATTTAGCATCTAAAATGGGAAACTAGGAAATCTTTTACATTGCTGCTATTCCTCTACTTCTCGTGTTATCCATTGCCTCGCGTTCACGAAGACCATAGCGAGACTCAAAGTTCTTATTTCGCCGCAATCGTTCCTATACAACTTTCGCGGTCGTGACTTGGCAAAATGTGATTTCTGTTTTGTGCGACGAGGAAGAAAGCTAATACGACGAGGGCGATCGGAAACGCCGTCTAATTCGCTATTTACAACTTTCCAGACTGCGATAGATTCGTAGGGTGAGTCGCTGCTGTCTCTCTCGGGAATATAGTTGACCATTCTCAGGGACTTCCGAAGATCGCTTCACAAAAAAGCTGGTTTTTCCTAGCTGCGTGAAAATCGAACTTCGTACGTTCTCAACTTGTCTACTTTACTTTCTTCCCATGAATTTCGGCCAGCTCCTTGCTCCGCACTTCGCTGTGCTTTTTTCTTTCACTTCTCGTGCGCGACGTATGCGTGTTTGTCCGTGTGTGTGCTCGCGTGAGATCTCGCTAAGCCGTGGTAAAAGACACCTCGAGGAAACACGGCGTTCTTGAGGAAACTCCTAACAGGGCTAGAATTATCGTAATCCGGGCGCCATTCTTCTCAATAGGGATCGACGAATGGCCAAACCTAGCCTCGGCCATCGTCGGGAACTCTCGAAAAACCTGATACCTCTCGGTGATGCGCGGCAGGGGAAAGGAAAACTTTTCAAGTTTTCTCCCGTATTATCCGCGAGTTACGTTTTCACGAAAATCTTTGGGGGAGTTTTTCCGTTGATCGAGCGCACAGCGAACGTTTTATCCCGATTCAACTAGGATCAGAAACGATTCTTCGTACATCGAAGACCCGAGACTGCGATGGCTCCGAGGGAAAGAGTCGCAAAAAGTCGCGTTGGAACTTTGGGCACATGTTGGCTTTTGATCTTTCGCATGCTTAGCTCGGGATTTTTTTTGAAAACCCCTCAACGCCTTATAACACGGGTTTTTTTTTGTCCGCGGTAACGCTCCGGCGGAAAGAAATTCTTATCGAGGCCCTTTCGACATTTAGGCCGGTAAAAGAGACGAAAAGCCAGCACTTTTCAGCGTTGAATATGAAATTTTGACTGAAGGTAGATGGTTGCAAACTGAAAGTAACCCCAATACAATGTTGCCCCTCAACTCGACCCAACCTTCTGAAATAGGGGTTGAAAACTTAAAAATCGCCGTATCTCGATAATTAATAGCCCGATTGAAAAAGGTTTCAAACAAAAGTTGTTAGGAATAATACAATTCGTGTAAAGTTATCTGACGTTCAATCCTCTATCTTTGAAAATAGCGGCACAAAAACGATTCGAAAGCGGTGCCCTCGCATTTTTGCGCCGCTATTTTCAAAGATAGGGGATTGGACGTTAGATAACTTTATACGCATTTTATTATTCTAAACAACTTTTGTTTGGAACCTTTTTTGATTGGGCTATTAGTTATCGAGATACGGCGATTTTTAAATTTTCAACCCCTATTTCTTGTCGCGTTGGAACTTTGGGCACATGTTAGCTTTTGATCTTTCGCATGCTTAGCTTGGGATTTTTTTGAAAACCCCTCAACGCCTTATATCACGAGTTATTTTTTGTCCGTGGTAATGCTCCGGGGGAAAGAAATTTTTATCAAGGCCCTTTCGATATTTAGGCCGGTAAAATAGACGAAAACCCAGCACTTTTCAGCGTTGAATATGAAATTTTGACTGAAGGTAGATGGTTGCAAACTGAAAGTAACCCCAATAAAATGTTGCCCCTCACCGCGACCCAACCTTCAGAAATAGGGGTTGAAAACTTAAAAATCGCCGTATCTCGATAATTAATAGCCCGATTGAAAAAGGTTTCAAACAAAAGTTGTTTGGAATAATACGATTCGTATAAATTTATCTGACGTTCAATCCCCTATATTTGAAAATAGCGGCACAAAAACGATTCGAAAGTGGTGCTCTAGCGTTTTTGCGCCGCTATTCTCAAAGATAGGGGATTGGACGTTAGATAACTTTATACGCATTTTATTATTCCAAACAACTTTTGTTTGAAATCTCTTTTGATTGGGCTATTAATTATCGAGATACGGCGATTTTTAAGTTTTCGACCCCTATTTCTTGGGTTTGGGGCGAGTTGAGGGGCAACATTTTATTGGGGTTACTTTTAGTATGCAACCATCTATTTTCAGTCGAAAATTCATATTCTACTCTAAAAAGTGCTGGGTTTTCGTCTCTTTTACTGGACTACTTCCCTCGCAAAAGGAAACTGCAATAGAGACGGGCAGAGAGGAAGACATTTTTTTGAATTTCGTTCTTGGAGTCATATGTAGACCCTTGGAGACCTTTGTAGGTCTGCTTGGACAACAAGACGAGAGCAGCAAATTTTACGAACTCCGCTGTGGTCGTTGCAACAAAGAGAGAGGACACTCCGGGCGAGTAAACGGACCCAAGAGGCGCTTTTTTTATTTCTAGTGTCTTTGATGTTTCCGGTCGCACGGGAAGTCATGTGCAGAGTTTTCGAGTGAATTCGCCGGGTGATTGCGATGGATCGGCGAGTAGATAAAAGGAACACGAAACGAAAGGACAGAAAAGAGCAAAGTTTGCCACTTGTTGCTGTAAGAAAATATACAGAAAAGATTCTTGACTTGCATGTTTAAGGCGGGAGCCTGAATTAGAAGTTTCGAAAAAGCGTTTTTTCGGGAATTTTTTTAGAAGGATAAAACCAACTGAGCCCATCAAATATTGAGGTATCTTTTCATGTATGTTTGAAATTTATGAAAAAAATTTCAACATGGAACAAAAATGACTACAGATTCATCGGCCTATTCCATGTGCGCCTTGCCACTGCAGTCCCCAATCCACGGGAAATATGCAGCTCGTAATTCTTCACAGAAACAAAAATACCAATAAAATTTTCATCTGTCATATATTTTTCTTCTGGGCGAGTTAAGAAAAAGCTGAAAAAATCGTGAAATTATAACTTTCCTCAGGTTTGAAAAAAATGTCTCTAAAAAAACACTTCCCTGTGCTATAAAAGTTCTTTAAAAATACTTTTTCAACGATTTTTTAAATTCAATTCTCAGAGATTTTCATACTGAAAAATCGCGAAAATTAAAACTGGAGAAAACGCGCTTCAAAGTTTTCAATAGGAGGAAATATCAATATCAAATATCAGTCGCTTCTCTGCTTTTGGCCTTGTACTTCGAAAATATTCACAATTGACCTCTGTAACTTTGTGAATATATTCTTGGATAGTTTATTTATCGATTTAAGCAATAAAAAAAACGATTTTTCGGATCTTCTAATTCAGGCTCCGGCTTTAAGGGAGGACACCGCTCTAACCGCCCATTTTCCACCGTTTTCTTTGGATTTTTTTTAAAGAAAGGTATATAATCCATGGTCATAAGAACATTTAGGATTATAAGGTATATATTTAAGTATGTTTAGAAAAATTATTTGTCAAACGAATAAAAAATGGCGGCGCACGAGTCGCTATAGCACTACTGGTTTTCAGCCAACCCTCTCCGCTTGTTTGAGTTCTGCTGCGTTCCAATTTCAAGAACATGGTTTTGAGAAAAACGTGGTTGAAGTAAATTATTTTATAGACGATACGATTTGGCATCGCCAAAGGCGCTCGGAAACTTCCCTAAAAAATAGCTCGAAAACCACTTTAAAACTGTTTTTTTTTCAGCTATAAACGAATTAGCATCATATTTTTGAAGGTTCAAAGGATTTTGTAAAAGTGTTTCCAAAAAAAAACGAATTTTCGAGAATTTTACGGTTGTGTCTTACACGTTTTGTAAATTCTGTAATTGTTCAGTGAAATTTCGAGACGATCGCGATTTAGTGGACTCAGTGTAAATCTCACTTGTCACTCGCAATTTAAAGGGCTATACCAGTGTGAACGCTGAAAATTGGGGTGATTTTTGGGCAGTTCTTGGAAAAAAATACTCAATTAAATGTTTCCGAAAATTGAGAATATATTTGGCTATATTTGACCTATATTATATAATTTTTTATAGAAAAATATTGAGATCCAAGCGACTTATGCGCTGCCTTCGGAGGCGGTAAAAAAAAGTTCCTCTACTGCTGACATAATTCCGGCCGATTGAGTAGCTGAAACCGAAAAAGGAAGAAATGTCGTTAAACTGGAAGGCATTTCCTGTACGATGCCGTAGGATTTTCGAAAAATATCAAAATCTAACAAAATGGCGTAGTTACGAAAAAAGTCTGTTTTCTTGCCTATAAAATGGTCTTTTTTTTCAATGCCAAATTGTCAATTTTCATCCGATCAAAAATATCCTACGTCATTGTAGAGTAAATATATTCAAGAGTACTCAGTTCAAATTTCAAGTCAATCGGATAATTGCTCTTCGAGTTACAATGTCAGCAAATTTGAAAAATCTCATTCCGAGAAAAACGCGTTTAAAGATTTAACTATCGATTTTTGCAAGATAAAATGATATTGATATGAATGATATAAACGATAATGATATTCTTGAAAGTATAAACTGTCGAAAAAGGCACAAAAAATGGATTTTTGAAAGTGTCACACTGGTATAGCCCCTCAATCAAAACGTGATTCCGCCCGAGTTCATCGAAAAACATTTTGGCAACACAATTTTCATCAGCATTTCCGAAAACGTACGACGTTGTGAATCAAATGGAATCTGTGACAAATCGCCTCGTCGTATAACGCGTTGCGACGAAAGCCCACAATTAATAACGTGAAATCATCGGCGCATGTGAAAATTGAGAATCGGGAGAGTTCCGCCGGACAACACGTGTGGGCATTGCCATATCGCTTGTCCTACTTCCGGGGCGATACGTCACGAACATCGGGCGCATCGTATTTTCATTTCACGGAACCGTGAGCTTCTCTCTTTCCTCTTCCCGGCTCAATCGCTATGCTCATTTCTCCATCGGACCCATTGTCCCAAATCTGCCATTGATTACTTGATTATCGTTTCTAGCTTTCTATAATTGTACTGAACTGGAGTACAAGTTGAAATAGTCATTCTGGTCTAGACATTTCGGGTCATTGCTAATGAATAATCGTACAAATCGGATCTTTCGGAATAAGTATGTGCACTTTGGTTCCCTTTGAGGAGTTAGGATACTCTGAAAATGAGGAAGACTCGTTCGCTGGAAGCAACTTAAGGGGAGGGTAGGGTTTTCAGCGTGAAAAAAAAACACTTTTTTGCGAATTTTTTTCATCTATATGGATAGAGTAAATTTATTGAAACCTTTTGTACATTTTAAGTGTCATTTCAAGAACATTCCGTAAAATTTGTACGCGAAAATATCCACAAACAAGCCGGTGACAAAGCTTTTCCAAGAACGCCTTTGGAAAAACACGATTTGCGGTGTTCACTGTATCTCAGCTAAAAATTATCCGAAATCAAGTACCATTGAAATTTAGTCAAAGTATCATCAAATCCTCCCCCCAACGGTCTTCGATAATTTTTTTTTTTATTTCTAAATTTTTGGTTGTCATGTAAAGTGAATAGTGCTATTTTTCACGAAACATTCCGTCATCTTGAGGGTGGAAAACCCCCGCAATGTAAAAATAATCTCAACCTAACCGTTGAGGGGAGGTATTTTATGTGTAGAAAGTGTGTACCAAGTTTAAAATAAATCGGTCATGTAGTTTCTAAATGGCAGTGAACACGGACTTCAAAAAAGTGGTTTCGAGAAAAACGCGGCACCGGCTTGTTTGTGGATATTTTTGCGTACAAATTTAACGGAATTTTTTTTTGAAATGACACTCTATCCATATAGATGAAAAAAAATCGCAAAAAAGTGTTTTTTTTCACGCTGAAACCCCTACCCTCCCCTTAAACTGAAGATGAAGGTCTAATATATGGTGCAGGAATCGCAGATTAGAGTTAAACTTATTATTACAACGATAGAATTGCTAGTAAAATTTTAAACTCGTTTTTCTCGATACTTGTCTCTCAAAACGGTGTACACGATTTTGTGACATCTAATAAAGGGATTGACTTGAAATTGGGTACACTTATTCAATGCAATAGTAATTTAGTCTTGACCGACGTTTTTCTTTTTAACATTTCTTTTCATTAGTTCTTAAGGGGTCTTCTCACTTTAGATGCTAGATAAGGCTATTTTCATGATTTTTTTTTATAGGTTTATATTATAGATATTGATATAAAAGTTGTTACACTTAATAAATACACTTTCGAAATATATTAAAAACAATTTTCTATTTATTTAAGTCACTATTTATGGACGAAAATGGTAGTTGAAAAAATGTCCTAAAAAATTGTAGGTCTGCGCTGTTGATAAAATCTCGGAGATGAATCATCCGAAACAAAAAAATCAAACGGTTTTAGATTCAGTATGTTAATGGCCATAGCGCATATCATACGATTTTTGATATATGCAAAAATAACAAAATGCCGGACATTTTTCGAAAAAAACGTGTTTTTTCACCGTTTTTGGCAATAAAAATAGTAAATATCAAAATTTAACAAAATCCTTGATATGCGCTATACTTATAGTTGTAAAGAATATGTGGTTAAAATTTTGCGTGCATCAGTTCATTAGTTTCGATAATTTTATCAACAAGCCGTCGAAAAACGTTGTTTCGAGAAAAACGCATTTAAAGTTTGTTTGGGTTACATAAATAAATGAATAAATTTGTTTATGTATTTCGAAAGTGTATTTATTAAGTGTAACACCCTTTATATCGATATCTATAATATAAATCTATTTAAAAAATTCATGAAAATAGCCTTTCTTTTAGCGTCTAAAGTGAGAAGACCCCTTAACAATAATGATGTCAGTTTTCTTCGAAAAATCGAAAAAGAAATTCAAATTTTGTTTTTTTGATGATTGATACACGATATAAAAAAAAGCTCGGTCAACGCTTAGCCAATATTATCTATTTTAAGAAATAGTTATTTGAAGTTTAAAACTAACTTTAAAAAGTTAAAAGCTATTTTAAGTTTAAAGGTCCTTCACGACATAACTTTAGAGTTCGTTATAACTTCTTGAATTATTAATATTTTTTTACGATATTTGGCACACAACGCCGTTAATGTACATACAAAAAATGGCCAAACGACTTTTCAGTTATCTTACTTATTCCTTCGAATTTAATTTTTTTACCCCAATCACTCACTAGGGGTCTGAAAAACCCCACGTCAACTTCAGAGCAAAATATGTACAAGACCGCGCTCGAATTGGGACCTGTGGCGCCACACAGTGTTAGTTCCAAGTCCTAACTATACAGTCAAGTCATTGCCGTTGAGCCGGAGCATCTGGGGTCTCAAATCCCCCGTGTGAGTGCTGTGCTTGAAAATCAACTAAATTGGCCATTTTATTTTCGTGTTTTTTTGCATGAAAAGTATTCATGGTAAGTGTTATTATACCGTTCACAGTCAGCTGAATTTTTCCTAACCTATATTCACACATTTTCAACGTTTTCAGTCGCGCTATAATTTACGAAGTTCTATTCGAGATGAATTGCTCAAAAATAATGATATCGATGATGAGAAATTCGGCGGAAACGATTTCAAGGAAGAAGAAAATTATTTCTTACAACATTCAGACGGAGATTACGAGGTTAAATGGTCAGACACTGATTTAGAATCTGAGCTTGAAAATGCATCATTGCAACAGCAATTGATTGTATCTCAGACAAAGACTTTCAAACAGTTGTCTCAGATCATCTATCAGAGCCGGCATAAAGACGATTTAAGGCGTTGATATACCAGCTCCGAATGATTTGAGCGAAATAGTGCATTTCATAAAAAGATCTCGATGTGCTTTTTGCTATCGTAGAACAGTTCGTCAAAAAAGAGGCATGTCCATAGTGTACGCAAACGTAGTAGTGTTTAAAAAAAAATTCACATGAAATCAGTATAATTTCATAAAAACAATTATTCCCCATCATGACTCATTCGTGTGAATGAATAAAAGTAGGCTAAAACATAAAATTCGTCGTGTATCGTGTCTTTTTATTTCAGACCATACCTCCCACACAATGTTCAAAATAATTATACTTTTTGGATCGTCTTAGGATAGACAATTTTCTTTCTTGGTACATGTTATCTCAAGAATATGAGCACCAAATTTTAGCTAAAAAAAAAGAAAACTACCAAAGTTATGAATTTTTTAACAAAAAAGTTTTTTTTCTCCGATTTTTAGACGTTGAGAATTTTTTGCAGATCTCCAAATGAATTCTATACTACAAAACTATGTGCGTTCAATTTTCAACATTTTTCATATTGTTTTAAAAAAAATTCAAGCTAAAATCATGCACATAGTTAGTGCCAGAACGTCCGAAAGTTGCCTGGGGTCTATATGACCCCATTTAGGGTTCGTGCGATTCTAGAGAGCTGTGAATGATTAGGGTTAACCCTGGTTTTGGGGTCGTCACAGTAGCCTAACCCCTCAAAATAAAATCAGGAGTGGGTCGTCAAGTGGGTCCATAAGACAGATCGAAAATCCTCATCAGGTTGTTGCACTTACGGTTCACTTGGCAATTCCATCTACCAACGGAAAACCGCGACTACACTGAGAAAAAAAAACCAATTGAATAAAAAAAATATATTGGTTGATCCAAATAAATGTCTGATCGCGGAGTGCCACCGATATATGAGATTGTTACAATACCATAAAATATTGGAAAATGTGATTGATTCAAATAACATATTATTTTTATTTGAAAATCTCTTCTGGTCTCTGAATATCTACATTATCCTTCAAATAAAATTATATTATATTGAAATCATTTTATATACAATCCGTAGATGTATGGATGAAATAATTAAGCGCTTGTTACAACATTTTTTTATTTCGTACAAAAATATAATCAATAGAATGAATTATTTCTTTACTACATCGGAACGAATATGCCATGAGACGTAAGTTTTTTTATTTTGTTTAAAATCTTAAATAATAAGTGAGCATTAGAATGATCATCCACGATAATAGTGGAGAGAATATCAGATATTCAACGGATAAGAAGAGATACTATACTTTGATCTTAGCCACAGGCCAAGAAGCGATACTCTTTAGTTTCTCCGGCGTTTAAGTAGATTTTCAGTTCGCGGTGCGCTTACGAGAAACGAGCGCGCGTGCGGCTTCTAGCGGTTACTCCGAGAACTACGAGTTTCCTCGCACCTATAATTTCGGTGGCGCTCGGCCATGATTTGGTTGAATTTTTTCAACCAAATGCGCAAGAAACAAATTTTATTTTCGCATAATTTTTTAACCAATTTAGATATTTGCTTAATAATTTTAAATACAAATAAAAGATCAATATTTTAACGAATAATGTACTTGAAAATCAATATCGCATATAGCGAAAAAAATAAAATAACATATTTACTCAATAGAAATTTTATCTGAATCAAACGAGCGAAATTCAATTTTTCTTGTGTACTCGAATCAACAATATTCATGTTATGAATTGAAACGCTTTTTTGTTCGTTGCAGAAGATGCATTCAACACTATATAATTTTTTAGATAGTTTAAATAATATATTGTTCTCAGCTAACAATATATATTTTGAATGAAAAAAAAAACTTTCAATTTTATCATGTTATTAAAGACATTAGCGTTTTGTTTGGACTAATAAATCCGATTATTTACACCGACAATTTTACAATTGAATCAACGAAATTTCATTCAATAATACCAATGTTATTGGATCAATGATTTTTTTTCTCAGTGTACTGAGTATCAGAAAATACGATGATGGTCTCTATCGAATTAACAATTTTCACCAACTATAGTACTCAATGCAACATAAACATTTTCAGCCTAATTAATTTCTCATTCGACCCTTTTATTCATCGCCCTCATGAAAACACGACATGGAACACCTCGTACTTGCAACACTGCCCACGGACCTATCATTCTGGCATCGCTGATTTTCGGAAATTCATTGGCGCTACGAAACGTTCGAACGTACATCCTCCGCATGCAGCATACAGCAGACCGAATCCTGCATAATTTATCGGTGGCCAGTCCGCACTGGAAACAAAACTACAAATTGAACCTCGGGGCTCAACGAGTACAACCACGTAGCAATTCATCGCCTATATATCCTGCATCATTATTTTTTTTTTGTAACGGACCCGCAATGCATTTCCCGCTGATCTCACGCTTCGACGGTGTTGTCGTATGTACGGATGTCCATCGAGAAGTACATGCAAAAGCTCCGTATAAACCTGCCGGGCTCTACTAAATGCTGCACTAATGGGAAATACGTGACGATGCAGTACAACAACACCCGCGATGCGAAGTTTTTAAATATGAAAACAAATTCGATATTGATCCACGAGCTGTTCGCTCGCTCGTTGCATATTGTTCGGTACGACGGGACTTCATACGTGATATTTTCATTCCACATCCGCTATACGGTCGTCCATCCTGGATACTAGTTCAGATTTGATTGATATGATTTTCGATGATACGGTGAAAGATGTATGGAAATTCCTGGTGGACGAGAGGTAAAAATTGAATTCCGTCTGTATTTCGTGCGCGAAAATATTCAGCTTTTTCTGTCCAGTGGGTAGGATGGAAAAAATCCTTTGTTTTGCACCCGGGTTGCTGCCCATGTTCTCGGATATAAAATCCCCAAACTTTTCCTCGTTGAATTCATCCGTATATCGCGCTTCTTGTGTCCATATTGAATGACGTGAAAATTCTAGAACTGCTATAGCAAATACTTGTACTTCGTACGTTTATTTTTCATTCGTTATTTTTTATTGGTTCATGCATTACTGCCAGGGGTGTTTTCCGGGCCGCTGTAATTAGAGGTTTGGAGGGTGGCTTCATTCGGAATATTCCTACGAACACATTCCGAGCTCCAATAAATTTCCGTAAAATTTCTCATTCGATAAATGTTATCGTGGCGTTGAAAAGCACCGGAAATCTACGCTGTCCCGCCCCAGTATGGACGTATTGCTCAAGCTCTTTTCACGTTAAAAAAAACGACGTTAAGGGGGGACAACACTGTGGCGGGGAAAATAAAATGACTTTTTTTGCATTTTCTATACATAATTATAATTGTTGTTATAATAATTATATAATATTCTTGTTATTCTTGTTATAATAATTATTCTTTTTATAATAATTCTCTATACATAATTATAATTCTATACATACATCTAAAGTATATATATTCATGAATATGGGGAAAAAATGTCAAGTGGAAATATTGAAAACTGACCAAGTTACAGACGATTTAGTGAGAACAGGTAACGCAACGATTTGCATATACCGTCAAATCTCGATATAACGAAGATTTGTCCATTCCCTATAGGACAAGGATTTGTCCATTCCCGATAGACACCCGAAACCTTGATACAACGACATAATCATATACATTAGGCTCTAATTGCTTGTAAAAAATGCTCTAATTTAAACCTTTCTTTCTTTGAAAATATTTTCTCATATATATAATACTAATATAATTTTTTAAAGAACATTTTACGGAACATGACTTCGATATAACGAAAACTCGATATAACGAACTTCCCTTGAGATTCGTTATATCGAGGTTCGATTGTACAAAAACTTTCAATCGCGTTTTTTCTCGAAACGACTTTTCTCGACTGGGCTGGAATCATAACTTTAGCTATAATTGTTCGATTTTCAAATAAAAAAAAAAAAATTTCCGTATGTGCATTAGTTGTGGTCGATTTTGGGAATTTTTTGGAAGAAAAGTACTCAATTGAATGGTTCGGATAATTAAGAATATATTTGGCTATATTTAACCTACATTACATAATTTTTTCATAGAAAAATATTGAGATCCAAGCGACTTAGGCGCTGCCTTCGGAGGCGCGAAAAAAAATTTTCTCCACTGCTGCCATGATTCCGGCCGATTGAGTAGCTGAAACCGAAAAAAAAATGTCGTTAAACTGGAAGGTATTTCCTGTACAATGACGTAGGATTTTCGAAAAATATCAAAATCTAACAAAATGGCGTAGTTATGAAAAAAGTCTGTTTTCTTGCCTAGAAAATGGTCTTTTTTTTCAATGCCAAATCGTCCATTTTCATCCAATCAAAAATATCCTACGTCATTGTGGAGCAAATATATTCAAGAGTACTCAGTTCAAATTTCAAGTCAATCGGATAATTGCTCTTAGAGTTACAATGTCAGCAAATTTTAAAAATCTCATTTCATATTCTTGAAAGTATAAACTGTCGAAAAAGGCAAAAAAAATCGATTTTTTGAAAGTGTCACACGGGTATAGCCCCTTAAGTCCCAAAATATAGGTAAAACTTTATCCAAAATGACACTTATTTTTTAATACCAGCTTTTGAGTGAATTTTTTTCGGCAAACGGCCACGTCCAACGAGAACTACATTTATATAGATCATAAAACTCTTTAATTTTTATTTTTCAGACCAACCATTGTCAAGTTATCGATCCAACCGTTGAACCACATTTTTTATACAGAGGCTATAATATACCTTAATAGCTCCGTTAATTTTGATCTTTTTTAAATAAAAATTTACACAGAATATGTTCGATGTATGCTCAATAACTTACCTTTTTTGCAAATCCCAAAAAAATAATCTAGTGGACAAAAAAAAACCAGAAACAGCGAGCCTTTTTCGACCCGTCACAGTGGTGTTCTTCCTTAAATATTCATGTTCCGGAGAAAATCCAGGAGTCGATTCTTTCGATACATTCATGCACAACGTTTCGGTCCGACGTTATAGCGAATTCGAAATTATTCACGATGCACTCCCTCATCAAATAGAAACAATATTGTCTCGTTCCTCTCTCTTGCCTCCTCCTCCTCCATGTTCGTTTAAATAAAATTGGTTCGTCAATTCGAAACGTCAGCCTCAAATCCCGCGTGGCTGCATCACGAGGGGTTGACTCGTTACGTAAGTACACATACCTTGTCCTCCTCTTAGCAACCGTCGGTAATATACCTATGCACACGCGTTGAAACTGCCCTGTTCCATTTATAGTCTAAGAAATATTCGAACGAGTTTCCCCTCTCGATAAATTCCCATCCATCGCGCGATATCATTCGTGCACATGCTGAAAAGAATATCAAACAGCGCGGCCAACATTTACACGTGGTATGATGAACTTTTGTCCGTAAATACTGTACAGCGGGGCATCGATCGCAAAAATCACAAATTTGCATAGCCGCGCATAATCCGTCGGTCGTTCGAGCCCGCAATAATTCAGAGCGAGCTCGTGGAAAATTCAATTGGAGCGTAATCGACAACAAAATCAAATATGGAAGGGATCGGGATGGTATTGATAGTCCAGTAAAAGAGACGAAAACCCAGCACTTTTAGCGTAGAATTAGAATTTTTTATTGAAGCTAGATGGTTGCATACTGAAAGTAACCCCGAAGAAATGTTGCCCCGCAACTCGCTCCAACGCTACGAAATAGGGGTTGAAAACTTAAAAATCGCTTTATCTCGATAATTAATAGCCCGATCAAAAAATGTTTCAAACAAAAGTTGTTTACAGTAATAAAATACGAATAAAGTTATCTCACGTCCAACCTCCTATCTTTGAAAATAGCGGCACAAAAACGATTAGAAAATTGGGGGTTGATGCGTCTGGGCCAGTGGTTATACGTATTTTATTGATCCAAACAACTTTTGTTTGAAACATTTTTTCATCGGGCTATTAATTATCGAGATACGGCGATTTTTAAGTTTTCAACCCCTATTTACTAGGGTTGGGGTGAGTTGAGGGGCAAAATTTCATTCGGCAACATTCAGCTTCAGTAAAAATGCTAATTCTCCGCTAAAAGTGCTCGGTTTTCGTCTCTTTTACTGGAAGTTTGCATTGATAAAATGATTGCTCTTCGTACTGCCTAATTTTTCACCACATTCAGGCTATACAAATCACTGAAACATTTTTAAACATCCTCTTTAGGGGTCTCCAACCTAAACTCGGCAAAAAAGAGTTTACATGGTTGAAAAATGCAGAAATGAAAAAATAAAGAAGAATTTTCGTTGCATTGCAACGATGCAAACTTCAACACCATGGGATCGGGATATCGTAATTTGTGTTTACGGATCGATACGAGAGTGCGAAAGAATTATACGCGCATAAGTTATGCGGCACGTTATGGTTCCGCAGATCCACGACCCACATACAGCGTCAGTACATTCGTACGTGTACATAATTCAAGTTAACTTATCAGATTTGAATTCGCGTAATGAAACGTATCGAGGAATTATGCCGGCCCCGCTTTCGCTGTTCGGCATTAAAATCCTGACGTGCGGCAAAACGAATCGATTCTGCACTTTCTTTCTCGTTTTTTTTTTCGTTTCTTTTATTCAACCGCATGGAGATTTTCTCCGTGGGCTACAATTTAACATTAGCTGAATGCGGCTTCGACCTATTACGTTGACCAACTTTTCGCGTCTGGAATATAATAGTACACCTGTGTGAGTGCGATAATACGTTTCGCAAGGCCAGCGACCACGAAGTGGTAATGGCGCGCTCTTGAAGAAGGACAGAACGCGATGAGGGACTTAAAATTCAAAGCTGATGTCGATCTAAAGTTCTTCTTGGCACGCCGCACGACAGACGCGTATTTCGCGCTTACGTGTAAGATGAATTCATGTGTTCCTGTATACGTGAGCGTACATGCCTGTGTACGTGTGAAGTTTCCTACAACTTCGTATAATGGGCACGAGAAGTTCTCGACTCTTTGAGGTATTACCGTCCATGCACATGTACATCCCGTGCAGAAATTACAGCAGGGATCCAATTGGATTTCCATACTTGTTTGCACTTCCTGATAGGGATCCAATGGGTCGTCGCATTGGATAGGGATCCAATGGGTCAACGCGTTCGAACCCTATACCAAAACGTCACGCTCGTATATTGGATTCTAATCGGTATTCGCCATTGGAATCCAATGTACGAATCCAATTTGAATCCTACACTGACGAGGAAAGGTTGCGAGGTCGATCTCTCCGATTTCGATGAATTTCGGCATGCTTCTGGAATGGGTAAAAACAGGTAACACGTATTTTTTTTTATATCTGTGAAACCCGATTTTTAAGAGCTGAAACGCACCCTCGAAAATTGGGGTGCTTTTCGTTTTTCGTCAAAACCGTTTTAACGGTACGAGATATGAAAGAAATTCAAGTTGCAACAATGTTTATTTTTTCGTGTACATTTTTTCGTGTACATTGGAGATGAGAACGATAACGCTATCGACGAAAAACACCCTTATTTTCGAGGGTGCGTTTCATCCCTCAAAAATCGGGTTCCGCAGATATAAAAAAATACGCGTGGCCTATTTTTACCCATTCTGGAAGCATGCCAAATTTCATCGAAATCGGAGAGAAACGTCCATGGAATTTACAAAACATACCCATCGTAAAAGAGAGGGTAGTAAAATGTCCTATAGTCTATTGACACCGCAATCATGATATGGTTAACACAAATATAAGTGAAAAGTGTATCTAAACATGCGATTTGGGTGGCGTGTTTGACTATCTATTATCCCTGAAATAATCATTAACGGTTGTAAAAGGCTTGACGTATAGATATGGTTGATTCAGTGCTATCACAAAATCGGCGCGCAAACAATAATGTTGTATACTGTACGTTAAGTTTTGCCCAGGTCAAACTTATACTGTTCTTTTCAAGTTTGTACAATTCAAACGGTTAGCATCAACGTTCGTCGAGTGCAATTTGTGAGAAGGCCTTATGACAAGTGGCTGTTCGAAAAAAATGTTAATGTTCAGTAACAGCGAAGACGTGAGACTTGTGCAATTGGGGCAACCACGGCTTAGTAGTTTTGAGAATTACGCGCGTCTCACAAACTGTTACACAGTATGTTTGTTGCATTGCAAAAATAAGACATCAGTTCAACACTTCTTGTAGTTCTTCTGTCCTTTTAAGGGGTTACCCCCACTTGCGATTTTGAAAAAATCGATTTTTTTTATTGCATTTTTTTGAAGTATAAGTATCTGAGAATATGTCCTGAAAATTTCAAGTCGATCCGAACAAAATTGACTGAGATATGAGCGTTGAAAGAGAAGAATCCGCGTTGAAAGAGCGTTGAAAGAGAAACTTCAAACGCGTTTTTCTCAAAATGGCATTTCTGAAGTCCGTGACCAAGATTACTCGAACACTAATGAACCGATCTTCTTGAAATTTTGCAGGCTTATTTAATACATAAAAATGTAGTTTTTGATCGTTCGATTTTTTTTTCGAAAAAAATGGCCGTTTTATAGCCAAAAAACGGCCGTTTTTTTTCGTTAAAATCGAACCATTGACTTTGACTGTCCGCCATTTTGTGAAAAATGAATATTTTTTAAAATCCTTCGATTAAAGACTAGTTTATACTTATATTTGACTAAATCCATCCGCATTTTTTTTCTTCAGATGATCCACTTCGCCGCAATGTTGGTCACCCCAAACCGTGTATATAAAAACATTATTTCATTGACGGCCATTTGCCACTAAACAATGTAATATTTTTCAATAAAAAAATTACTGAAAGTTCTCCAAGATGTATTCTTTAAGATGGTATATTGATCGATTAAAAAAGTTCTGTAGTTTTCTTTTAAAAAATTCATGAAAAAGGCCTTTTTTTAACGCCTTAAGATACACATTACTATGCATGTAGCAGGACGTATTTGTACTATGGTACACTATAAGCATCGTCAAAAACCGCATGCAACATTTTTTTTATCAATGTATATATATATTTTAGTCCTCTTCACGATCAGAATCTTGGGGGAGTAGCTTTTGATAGTGTGACAGAATATCCATTTTACGAAAACCTACTACATTATATAGCATTGAACAATCAACGTATGCTTGTATGATTAGTGGTTGCGTTTACCATACGTGCATAATTTATGCAAGTGCTCAAATATCAATAAGCAGTTCTATTTGGCAGTAACTATGGCTATAAAATATTATTTTCCCCTCAGGGAAATATAAAATATAGTTAAACGATGGTTGAAAACACCATACGTTTCTCTCGACGTAAAGGATTCCCACATTCTCGAACAGAATCCGATACGATTCTCGATGGAACCCATCATTATCTTCGCATTTTTTAAAACAAAATATATAGATATACTAAATAAGTGGATTTTTAAAAAGCGTCAATCTTATCTAAAAAAAAGTATAAGTTGCTTGAAAAATCAAATCTTAACCATCGATTTGAACCCCATCACTGAAAATCTACTGTAATTATCGTTTGTTATCTATTTCACAGCACTATGGCATACCATCACCACACGCGTAAACACTTACGCAGCGTGCACGTTACGTTTCGACACGCCAACTTTTTTCTCGCGATTTTCACATATTTTCGATTCGAACGTGCCAAGAATTCTCAAACGGCGTTCACGGGGGTGCAGAATCCAATTGGATCCCAACGAGGACTCCCTTCTGCGACGTCCCTAACAAACCCCTATAGACCAGTGGGTTCATCTTGCCGACTCCCCGGAAAATTTCTGCCCCGAACCATGGGTCTCAATACAGAACATCTCCTTCAATGGGACGAAACATCTCTTCGCTGTCTTTTCGAGCCTGTGTGATCCGTCGTGGCTCGCGCGCTTTCACCTGTTTCAAAATTTACGCAATCTCTGTGCCGCGCGATTCAGCCTGACTTGATGTCATATCAACATTTTCGAATAATGCCCAATGCTGAGAAAGTTTCACAGACCGAGCGCCTCTCGCTCAGTTGAATGTCATCTCCATGAGAGTCAGAATACACCTCCGATGAGTTGGTCATTCGAGTTGGATCCTCGCAGATGTTGCGTTTAGACAACTCGCTCATGTGGACTCGGTCGAGTTTCTATTGCCACGAGATATCGGTATCGAGCCACCGGAGAATACGTATTTGATCTGGAGGTACGAATTTCTCGGTGGAATAACAGTGGTGTACCTGGCAGAGCACGCTTGGCCTACATTTTCCATCGTCTCGAACCCTCGATCGCGTTGACTAATGCGGGGTCGTGGAGTAACGAGGCTATCCTCGTAAAAAACTCCGATCCCGTTTCTTCTGCTCTCTCGGTGTCCATATGCACACACACACACACTTATATATATATATATATATATATATATATATATATATATATATATATATATATATATAAGTGTGTGTGTATATATACCCTTGCTTGTTTATATATATATATATATATATATATATATATATATATAAACAAGCAAGGGTATAAGTGCAATGGGGAGATACACTATACGGTGAGTATTCGACAGAGCAGAGAGTATCCGATCACGGAAAGTCTCTCTGGGTCGTCTCGTTCGGTCGTCTGCGATCTCGATGTCCCTATACATCTCGATACATCGCGATACTTGCTGTGCATTCGACATTCACTAGACGTATATGTGCACATCTCTCGCCCGACTGAACAAATTTCCGAGAAAACGAGCGTATGATGGCTCTCTCTCTCTCTCTCTCTCTCTCTCTCTCTCATTCTTTCGCACCAGTGAGATACTTGTTTTGCGATCGCATTGATTTTTCACGGCAGCCTGCGAGTCTCGAATCTCGTTTCTCTTCCTTTACGTGCAGCCTCAATCACGAGAGACAGCCGAGAAAATTCGCGCAATTCCCGTTCGATGAACCCGAAACCCGCGAGTGCAAATAAAACTTCATTTTTGTATCGGTGTTGCGAGATTTATTTCTTTGGGTGAGAAAGATGTATATGTACATACACGGATTATCTATTATCTAGATAATAGGTAACTATAAACGGTGTGTATCTAGATCTAGAATCTCAGCTTATAATTCAAGTTGCAGATAATTTGGATAGTAATTACTTGTATATAGATATCGTAGATAAAATATTATCTATTATTTAGATAATAATTATTGTAGATAAAAGATAATATAGAGGACGGAGGGTTTGGATGATGGATCGAAATAATATAAAATATCTAGATGGTGTGAATGTGCGGACTATTCGGTCCATCGATTATCAAGATTACTTTTCACTTTGATCGGCCCCCACTTATTTATCACTGCCATTGCACACAGTATTAGTAACTTGTTGGTGCTTGTGGACCTAAAGATCGACATTGAAATAGTTACTCGATACATCAGTATGGCATATCTTCAGCGTAGCTCGGTCTAAGAGTATCGAAAATTGGAAAAAATTTGCTTAAATAATTAAAATGTATATAGTAAATACAGAAGTACTGGGTGGAGAATAAAATTAAAGGGTTAGAGTACTGTAACGAATCGAAAATCAGAGTTATATAAGAGAAGAAAATTTCGAAGGAATTAGTAAGATGATTGAAAAATCGTTTGGATACTTATTTGTACGTTGTAACGTTGAGTTACGAATATCGAGACTATCCGAGAAAGGTGAGGTAAGCGGGCTGGCGTGGCTCAGTGGTCGGGGCAGTCGACCGGCAATCAAATGGTTCCGGGTTCGAATCCGGGCCCAGAGGCGCGCCGCATTCTTTCTCGGATAGTTCTTTTGGAGTTTTTTTCGGGGGTTAGAAATGGCGGCCCAGGGCCGAATCAAGAATGTACGGAACCAGAATTATCCTTGATTGTCGTAGAAACGAATCCCCTCCCTGACATAAGAGTCTCATTGAGCTAGCCCCTCAGGCCAGGACGGCTTGTACTACCCCTTCTCCCTTCCGCCCCTCAGACAATCCTCGCGTCTTGAGTAGTACCCGTTGCGTATTGAGTTTAGTTTGGGCAAAATTTCGAGTCGACCCTCCAGAGTCGAATCGACTCTGGCAGGGGAGAGTTGTAACATTGCGTTACGAATACCGTTACGCTGCGTTACGAATACCGTTACACACACCATGGCTCAGTGGTCGGAGCAGTCGACCGGCAATCGAAAGGTTCCGGATTCGAATCCCGGCCCAGAAGCAACCCTCATTTTTTCTCGGATAGTTTTCTTAGAGTTTTTTTCGGGGGGATCAATGTATACTAAAAAAGTTGTGTACCAAATTGCATCAAAATATTAATAATTGAAGAAGCTATAAACAAACTCGTAAAGAACCTTTGAACGTGAGGGGCTCAATGGTGTGCTTGATTTCGGCCACCTGGTTGATCTAAAGAAAAATAACGAGTTTATTTTTCTTAAAAAAGATAATATTGGCTAAGACTTGACCGAGTTTTTTTTTGTAAACGTGTTTCAATTTAAAAAAAACAATGATTTTATGTTCGATTTTTAGAGGAAAACTGACATCATTAATGTTAATAATTAATGAGAAAAACGTTAAAAAGAAAAACGTCGGTCAAGACTAAACTACTATTACACTGAATAAGGGTACCAGCATATCTTTTTTTTGTAAGCCTTTATTTAATGTCGCACACAACATTTATGGTTTTGAGCGACCACATTGGGTTTACATTCGTTACTTATTCTACTTTATCTAAGTGCAGGTATATCGTGATTTTTTTTTTCATATTTTTTGTATATTTGCCGTCTTTAAGCAGTTCTATTGTCTTTTTGCAGTTTTCTACGCAACAGAGGTATTGTTTTATATCGGTTGGCAGCTTGAGTTTGAACAGCATAGTTTCGAGAAAAACGCGTTTAAGAGGCTAGTCGACTTTGGAGCCACGAAAAAGGCTATTTTCGCGATTTTTTTGTTGAGGATTTTATAAAAGATATGAATATAAAAGGTGTTGGGCTTGATAAATAAAGTCTTAAAATACATTTAAAAAGAACATTTTAATTCATTTTTATTAATTTTTAAGTACAAAAACTATAGTTTAACGTAACGCCTCAAAAATAGGTGGGCTAGGTAGCTCCATCACAACTCAGCAACGGCTTGTCTGAAACAGAAAAATCAAAGTCCATTAGATTCAGTATGACACCAGCTACAAAATGACTCTCGGATATAAAGTTTTATCAAACAATAAAAAAATGGCAGACGAAAAACGAAAAAACTTTTGAAAAACGCGTTTTTTCGCAGTTTTTCGCAAAAAAAGGGTAAAAATAAAAATTTCAAAACCATCGAGGGTCATCTTGTTGCGAATCATATTTACAATATGCGGTTCAAATTTCAAGAGAATCGGTTTATTAGTTTGATAGATACGATGGAGCTAGATTTTGAAAACGTTTCGAGAAAAACGCGTTTGAAGTTTATGCATGAAAAACTCTTACCTAAACTCAATCGGCAATTCCTGCACCGTACAAAATCCCTTCTGATTGCTCATCATCGTCGATTTCTTCAAGTCTTGCTTGTTTTCGATTTTCGAAATTTTCAAAGTGGACTGGCCCCTTAAAGTTTTACCAGCAGTTCTATCGTTGTAATAATAAGTTTACCGTCAATCTGCGATTCCTGCACCACACGTACGATCTTTCTCTTCAATTTGAGGTGCCTCAAGCGAGGAAATATTTTTTTAATTTCTCACAATAGCCTAACCCCTCAAGAAGGTGACGATACAGAGACCTTATGTAGCATCGGGTAAATTGAATCGCCCCTAGTTTCTATATTTGTCCCTCGTATACATTGTTTGGTCTAGCACTGCGTGTACATTTCCGTCAGAGTCCATTGATCGATAGTCCGAAATATTATTCGTCAGTATCGCAATCAAGCTCAGAATTGATATGATTGTCCATTGGTTATTTGTATTACCGTACGTGCATAAACATCCTCTCTCCGTCTCTCTATCGCTCTCTCCCTCACCCGTCCGCTACGAGAGGATATCGCATCGAGTTTGTGATATCCTTTCATCAAAACGAGGGCTGCGCTGCTTCCAACGATGCGCTCACGCGTCTCCGATAACATATTCAACCGAGATCGCAGCCAAAGTACCCTAGCTGCTCGTGCCTGATTCCTGCCTCCAGGGATCCGGAGAATTGGTCCTCCACTGACGCAGCCACACGCTCACACCCAATCATGCATTCAGTTGGGCTTCGGCATACGAAACGTGAACATGTCGGTGGTTGAGAGAAACGACTGCAGCTACCGAAACCAGGGAAAGAGTGAGAAACGGATGGACGAGAGTGAGGGGGGGGGGGGGGGGCACTGAGAGTTGCTTAGATATAAACGCGTTCGAGATGTTTGTACCGATCGATCGATAATTTGCACGTGCCGATTGGTATGAGTTATCTGTAGATAACGTATGGATGTTCTCTTCCGATAGATCGTACTCATCTTCGTACCGTCTGATGTTGAGAGCCTCTTGTAGGCACTGCGCTCTGGCCTTTGTTTTCGTCCTCCAACGTTATAGTTACTCTGCATCAGATGGTGCACGCTTGTCGACTACCTGCTTGCGCTTTCTACGGGAATAATAGGACGCACTCACTTGTATACGTTTTGATCAAGGAGTTTGGGAACATCAATCGTCCACTCGAAAAGTCAAGGGTTGAAGTATCGACCGAAATGCTTGAGGCTATATCGACCAAGAAATCTTCGTAAGTTGGCACTTGTGGAGCTAGTTTTTCCTAATTGCGATGTCGATTTTAACGATCTCACGAAAAGGTTAATTACCTCGTGCAATTGATGAATGATTGCTGGTCGCGTCACCAGAGCTCATTGAGATCGAACCTTCAGATATTTCGGGCCTTCGAAAAGAAATGTTTATTTATAGGAAAAAAGAAACGTCGCTAGGCGTGAGTTTTGTAGGTCGATTTTAAAGGGTCTCACTTTAGACACTAAAAAATACTATTTGCATGAATTTTTTTTGATAGGTTTATATTATAGATATTGATATAAAAGTTGTCACACTTAATAAATACATTTTCGAAATACATCATTTTTTTTTTAATTTAAGTCACTATTTATAGACAAAAATGGTAGTTAAAAAATGTCATAAAAAAATTGTAGGTCTGCGCTGTTGATGAAATCCCGAAGATGAATCATCCGACACAAAAACATCAAACGTTTTTAGATTCATTGTGTTAATGGCTATAGCGCATATCATACGATTTTTGATATATGCAAAAATAACAGAATGGCGGACATTATTCGAAAAAACAAAAAAATAACGTTTTTTTTACCGTTTTTGGCAAAAAATATCAATATTTTAAGAAAAACCTTGGTATGCGGTATATCTATCGTTGTAAAGAATATGTGGTTATAATTTCAGGAGGATCGGTTCAGTAGTTTCGAAGATTTTATCAACAAGCCGTCGAAAAACATTGTTTCGAGAAAAACGCGTTTAAAGTTTGTTTGGGTTACATAAATACATACAATTTTTTTAATGTATTTCGAAAGTGTAACAACTTTCATAAAAATATCTATAACATGAACCTATCACAAAAAAATCATGAACATAGCCTTTTTCTAGCGTCTAAAGTGAGAAGGCCCCTTAAAAGGTGGCGCAAGCGATTTTCCCGTATTTTTCTATTTTTTGCATGAAATCCTGATTTTGCGCGTCTTGAATAAAATAATGGCGTTGAAGATAGTACGGGATGAAATCGTTGGAATGCGAAAATTCTTTTTTTATATTCTTATTTTCTTATTTTGATTATTGCACCTAATCATTTTTTTCCCCATTTTGATTTTAAGTCCTCGAAGAAGGACCGTAAAAAATCGTTGGAACATTTTCATAGCGGAAAACAGGAGAAATAAATTGAAGCCATGGAAAAAATGCATTGCGCTCCAACGATGCAAACTTCAGTTGCATCAGATATTGAGAAAGAAAAGCGAATTAAAAATCGAATATGCCGGAGCATTGAAACGGTTTTTAAGGCCATTAGGGGAGAGAATCTGCATCATGTATCCGTTTCTCATCAACCCAGTCAGTTGCTGAATTTCCAGCGGCTATCGAATTACCGTTGAAATGTTGATAAAGTTCGAACTCTGTCCCCCCCCCCTCTCTCTCTCTCTCTCGCTCTCTGATGCTGACAACCCATCGCAAATTTGGCCAGGCCATCGAACTTACAATTCACATGTATCTCTGCAGCCCGAACTCGGTCTCGCTGGAAACGCCGTAATTTACTTATGAAACAGTAGACTACATCCGATACCTGGTACATGCTCCTATTATCTAAAATTCAGTGAAAGCATCCCTTCTCCATGCCATAAATAAACTGAGCATTCGACTACTTGTGACTATCGTTGTATGATAAATGTAAAGCGTTGGTGAATAATGCACGAAGAGGGTTCGTGAATTTATACCTGCATTTTGGGGATGCACTGTTGCTCGCGTAACTGTAATTCCTCACGTTGCTCCCTCCAGTGGTTAATCCATCGTACAATTTCTGTACGTTGGACCGCTTTTCATCCGCGTGTTGCAAATAACACGTAAAATTGACCTATCTCCAGTTGCCTCCGGAATCCCCAGCATTACCAATAGATACGTTCATATGCATTCTTTTTTCTTCATATATGCATTTGCATTTATTGGCAGGTTTATTGCGAATGCGACGAAAATTATAGCGGTCCTGCGGACGCTCATTTGCCTACAAGGGATTTGATTAGGTTCGGGATATCAATCGATCGATAGCGGCAGTTTTCCGCTTTCCATCTGTATCACCACGGGCACTATTCTATAAACGGAGTTTCGCAGAGGGTGCACAGGATATATATATATATATATATATATATATATATATATATATATATATATATATATGCTTTGGTGTGCCCTCATTGACGGAGCACTACATGTATTTCGGTTCCGCAGGCAAGTAGAATTCCCGACGTGATTCTGGCTTCATCGATTGCCGGAGTGTGAATGCGAAATTCCTTTGGTGTAACGCAAATAGACGCTCATCTCTTCTCTTCATTTGTAGGAGATAGAGCCAGTATGCGCACCGCAATTACGTTTCCAACTCCACCACGGTAGATCGCGGAGAAATTGATGATATTCGACTTTGATCATTCTTTACTGGAAAAAAACTCGTCAAAGATAACTTAACCAGAAAATGGCTCCATTAAACGACAAGTGCACCGAATTAAAAGAAAACTCCTTCAAATTGAGAGTCTTAAGTGACAGCTCTATCGAATAACAGACCTACCGCGTGATGACTTTGCTATGCATACCGAACAGCTTGCAAGCCTTGAGGGAAGGTTCTGCCTTGTTGGGCCAAAAAATGTTCGATTTTTCACCATTTTTTAATGCGAAAAGTATTAAATATAGAATGTTGATATTTGGTATGTTGACTAAGCGGTCTTGATTGAACATCGAAATATTTTTTAAAGTTTGACGAAACATGGTTGTGGGAGTGGAAGGAGCCACGTATGTCGGTGTGCGGGCGATGACATTCTTCGCTTGCGGAAGTCCTGAGCCCCGGACAGGTGACATGAAGCAAAAAATCAAACATATTTTTACTTTGTACAATATTGTGTATAAGTTGACCTAGAATCAAGAAGAAAAATTGAAAAATAAAAAAATAGTGAGCGATGGGAAGCAAGTTGGTCTTTTTCCCAAAAATTTTCGCAGTTTTTCGCTCACAATTTTTTTATTTTTCAATTTTTCTTCTCGATTCTAGGTCAACTTATACACAATGTTGTACAAAGTAAAAATATGTTCGATTTTTTTGCTTCAGATCAGCTGTCCGGGACTTAGGACTTCCGCAAGCGAAGAATGTCCGCGCACCGACTACGTGGCTCCTCCTACTCCTACCACCATGTTTTGTCAAACTTTAAAAAATATTTTGATGTTCAATAAAGACCGCTTAGTCGACATACCAAATATCAACATTCTACATTTAACACTTTTCGCATAAGAAATTGGTGAAAAATCGAACATTTTTTGGCCCAACTGTCCAGTGACTGCCATGACCCGAAAGAAAAAGACAGCCGAGAGAATTCGCGCAATTCCCGTTCGATGGAACCCGAAACTCGCGAGTGCAAATAAAACTTCATTTTTGTATCGGTGTTGCGAAATTTATTTCTTTACGTGAGAAAGATGTATACGTACATACACGGATTATCTATTATCTAGATAACAGGTAACTATAAACGGTGTGTATCTAGATCTAGAATCTTAGCTTATAATTCAAGTTGCAGATAATTTGGATAGTAATTACTTGTATATAGATATCGTAGATAAAATATTATCTATTATTTAGATAATAATTATTGTAGATAAAAGATAATATGGAGAACGGAGGGTTTGGATGATGGATCGAGATAATATAAAATATCTAGATGGTGTGTACGTACGGACTATTCAGTCCATCGATTATCAAGATGACTTTTCACTCCGATCGGCCCCCAGCTATATGCTCACTGCCATTGCACACAGTATTAGTAACTTGTTGATGCTTGTGCACCTAAAGGTCGACATTGAAATAGTTACTCGATACATCAGTATTGCATATCTTCAGCGTAGCTCGGTCTAAGAGTATCGAAATTTGGAAATGTTTTACTTAAATAATTAAGATGCATATAGTAAATACTGGAGTATTGGGTTGTGAATAAAATTGAAAGGTTAGAGTACTGTGTCGAATCGAAAATCAGGGTTATATAAAAGAAGACAATGTCGAAGTAATTAGTAAGATGATTGAAAAATCTTTTGGATATTTATTTGTATGTTGTAACGTTGCGTTACGAATATCGAGACTATCCGAGAAGTGAGGTAAGCGGGCTGGCGTGGCTCAGTGGTCGGGACAGTCGACCGGCAATCGAAAAGTTCCGGGTTCGAATCCCGGCTAATTTTTTAATTCCGGCTCGATATTTGCTAGATTTATCTATCGACTTGAAGAAGCAAATGTTTTTTTTATATAAAATGGCAGAGGCACGTCTGGTACCGCAAACGCTGTCAACAAAAACACGTCCCATGAAAACGACCTTAACTTTTTTACCGTTTGCAATTTTTCAACCAAATTTTCACACAATGTAGATAAAATGCCATACTTTAAAATGTATATCATGATTGTTCAATAAAATTCAGTTTTATACACAATTTAAAAAAAAAAACATAACCGTACTTTTAGCCCTCAGGTGTACGTAAGCCCTCAAAGCAAACAATTTATTTAATTGATAATTTCAATTAAACGTTTTATTTTCATTAGACGAACATAATACTCGTATTCAAGGGTACGCTGAAAATGGGGATGTTTTCATAACAGCAAATAAATGAGACAGTCGAGCAAGAGCTGCACCTGCCAAGATGAATTTTTACAAATGTACCATAATCTTTTCCTCTGCTTGTATGTATACTAGACGTGCTGTATGCGGAAATTCTTCCGAAATTTACGCCACCGAAGCTTCACTGCCACTTAGTAATTTTTTTTCAGCAAATACTCGTTCCAGCAAATATTGACCATGCATAATGCTGTTTGAACAGTACCCACGGAGCCTCATACGCAAGGTATATTCTTTATTTTCCCGTATGGAGAGAAATGTAGTGCAGTTCTCGTGGAAAAACAATTTCCCCCAACGAGAGCTATGCGGTGGTGAGCGATCGAAAATCTATAGCAACAGAGTGAGTACACACATCGAGTGTAGGATACAGTGGCAGCTTTCGGTAGAGCGTTATCACGTAGAGCGCGTAATCGAGAAATTGGTTTTATCCTCGCAGAATTGTGGCTGTGAGCGCGGACTTGTCGATACTACAGTCCTGTCACGTTCTTATCGGTTAGAGCTTCGTTTCTGGGGATATCGTCACGGCCTCGACGAGCCATGGCTTTATGCTATAAGCGAATATAGTTTTCCTCATCCATGCTTATATATAGATGCCGCAAAAGCTTGGGGGAGGGAGAGAGAGGGAGGGGCAGAACGAGAGAGAGAGAGGAAACCATTATTAAATCTTTATGGCAAACGGCTTTGGAAGCGAATTACATTTACAATTTCTCCCAACGCGATGAAAACTTCCGGGACCTACATACCGGTAAAACCCTCTGCTATGAGCGCATAACCTGCAAATTGATTATTTTGCAACTAACACTTTGAACCTCTCTTATGGTCCATTGAATCGCGAGCAGCCATGGTAGAAGTTGTGATGACGTCTCCTCAATTTGCTTATTTATACGTAGGCATTATATACGTATATGTATATACCTAGATATTAGGTGTACAAATACGTTCTCGGCCTGAGAATAAAAACAGCTGTATTGAATATTTAAACGAAAAAATGTTCCCTCCGGGTCTGGTGTCGTATAATACCAACCTAGTATGGTGTTGAACTTTGCATCGTTGGAATGCAACGAAAATCCTTATTTATTTTTTCATTTGTTTATTTTTAGTATCATCTGAACTCTTCTTTCGCAGGTTTAAGGGTATGCACCTAAGAGCCGGAAAAAGGTCATTTTTGTGAATTTTTTCGAGGACAACTATTTGAAATTTCGGATTGGGGTTTTAATTATCTAAGACATATGTCATATGTATTGAAGCCTTGGAGTGCTCCACACTCTTCAATCGAATATTAATAAAAAAAATTTTTTTATAAAAATATCTGTTACTTTACGGTGTTTAGGAATCCCATAATATAAAAAGAAAACAAAAATCCGTTTTTCGTATTTACAATTCGGGGAAATAAAAAAAAAAATAACGAGTCTCTTTCCTTGAGTGAAATATTTTTTTGCATATTTTGCCCTGAAACGGACGTTTGACCTGCTCGATAAAATCTAAATTATTTTTTTTCAGGAAGGCTATAAAAAGACGCACATTTGCGTTTTTAAAGAATACAAATACGTCAAATCCTGCAAAAGATACAGCCATTCGAATGGAAAAATGTTAAAAAATGGTAATCAACGAGAAAAAACGTTAGAGATTTTTAAAAAATTTCGACACTCGGTGAATGTTTTTTAATAAAGTAACTCGATTTTTCAAAATTGTTTGTGGATTTTTTTTACTGGCTGGAGTGACGTGGAATGCTTCATATACAGGCGAATCGATATTATATCTCTCATTATTTTGTTAAATCTGATATTTGTTTTCGTTATAAATCAACTTCAAGATTTTTGTATTCACAATTTCGATTAACCATTTTACAAACTATTATAAGATTGATCTATCTATATTGGAACTTTCGTCATTACTGAATTGGAAATTTCGGTCCTTCTGAATATTGATCGATCAAATTTCCGATCCCCACCCCAAAGGACCTCGGCCTATCATATTGCTGCATAACAATAGCAGACCGCACACAGTAAAAAGGACCAGAGACGCTTCGGATTTGATGACGTTGAAATTTGCATCGTTGAAATGCAACGAAAATAAAATGTTCTTATTTCCAAATTCTCTCGAGCACATTTGAGCTGCGCGCGTCACGCAAACATCTTTTCGTTTTCTATTTGTCGATCTATGAACTCAATTTGTCAGACATCATTTTGGATAATAATGGAAATAAGAATACCAAGAAGAATTTTTTTTGCATTTCAACGATACAACGATACATACCATAGATTCGTTGGGCTGTGAAATTTTCTCATACCCGGCAGATTCGCCAAATTAGCTCCATCGGATTTTCACTTGTTCCGATTGCTCCAACATCATTTGGCTGATAGCCACTTCAAAATGTCCAATAAAGTGAAAAATTCCACTACCGACTTTATCGACTCAAAACCACCATCATTTTACCGCCAGGAATTCGCATTCTGCCTGACAGGTGAGGGAAATGTGTCAAAGCCACCGGAGATTATTTTCCCGATATAAATGTACAGTAGAACCTCGACTGTCCGAACTAATTGGGGCCGGATATCGTTCGGATAATCAAAAATTCGGATAATCGAAAATATATCTCGGATTTCCGGGAAAATCAACTGATATAATATAAATAGTATCAAAAATTCTCTGTACTAATCCAACGACCCTAAATTCTTTATTTGATAGCAATTAGCAATGAAGGGAGTTCCAATTTTTATACCACCACTACTTATGCAGTTAAATCACAATTGCGGCTTAAAATAATGATCATTTTTTGGCTGTCGCATAGTAGTTGCAAGTTTCTTGGCCACTAAGTCTCGAATTCGTTTCGAGAACAACAGCTGTGTGGGACTTTTTTCTGGTTGGGTTTCAAACCATTCCAGGGTTGTTTCTCGTATATACCCACAATGTACATGGGGCATTCCATACCAATTCGACCTGGGTCTGACCCTCGACCCCTCAAATCTGGTTCCCGATTTTTCCTATCATTACTCTCACTCTATCAAGCAATTACAATTTTTTTTCAGATTTTTCAAAATAAACTTGAGCGCGTCATGAATTTTTGAATTTTTTTTTCAACACTTCGATGGCCGTAATCGAAAAATCTGAAAAAATGCCCAAAAATACAGTGTCAGATATAAAAAATGTTGGTGTAAAATTCATAATGTCTGGGCTTTTGCTTCAACCCGTTTTTTAGCTTTTTGAGTAAAAAAAAATGAAAAAATAAGAAGCAGAGGTCAATTTACTGTAGACTGTTTCTCGAAATTTTGTATGCATAATAACAGATTTTAAAAAAAAATTCCCCGATTTTTCTAAAGTGTATTTTGTAATTTTCGATTTTTTTTTATCATGGTTGACAAAAACCCTAATTAGGGGTTGAAGCAAAAGCCCAGACATCATGAATTTCACACCAACGTTTTTTATATCTGACACTGTATTTTTGGGAATTTTTTCAGATTTTTCGATTACGGCCATCGAGGTGATCCAAAAAAAAAATTCATGACGCGCTCAAATTTATTTTGAAAAATGTGAAAAAATTGTAATTGCGTGATAGAGTGAGAGTAATGATAGGAAAAATCGGGAACCAGATTTGAGGGGTCGAGGGTCAGACCAAGGTCGAATTGGTATGGAATGCCACATATACGAATGTATGGAGTTACATATAGGCAATAATGTTTTTTTTTATATCTCGAAGTGTTAGGAAAAAGCTTTATGTTAGGGAATACCTTTGGGTGATACATCAACTGAGAAAAAAGACAATCATCGAGTTCGGATAATCAAGGTTCTACTTTACCTTGATTTTAAGAAAATAAATAATTATTTTCATGAAAAAAAGGCCGAGAACTTATTTGTACACCCAATATATGTATATATGTACGGAGCTTTTTGCCCCAACGGTTTTTAATTACTTAACCAGCGCTCGGAGAAACTCGATCGAGAATTCTAACGACCGGGAGTTTTTTCTTCATTTTATCTCCACAGAACTGAAAATGCATACCCGTCTGTTGATTTTTCAACCCGGTGCAACGAGATACCCGAGCACAGCGCGTTTGGCTTTAAGCAGCCAAAGCTTAAAGCTTCGAGAGTGATGATGATTGATAATTTCGAAATAACAATTGAAAGACTTAACAATATAATTTAAAAAAATAAACTAATTTTTTTGTACCGACGTAACCTACTCACCTTCCACTCCCTTCACAACGCTGAAAAATCAATAAAAACGAACCGAACAAAAAAATAGGTCGAATTGTTTATGAAAAAATGTTCTATAAAAAAGGTAAGAAGCATTTTTTATTGTCAGATTTCAAATTAATTAATAATATTGCCTCGACGTTTTTTATCCCCTAATTTTTCATCTTTTTTTTCTTTAGAACTTTTTTATTATTCACACTACCGCAAAAAGTTATAAGAAAAAATTATGGATAATTGTATGATCTACAAGAAGCTCTTCACAAATTTGTTGTCAGCTTCACGGTTACGGAGATAAATATAAAAAAACTAATTCACCCTTAATTTCAATATGGCGGCCGTTCTAACACCCTTAACGTCCCGGAAACTGAGTTTTACACTCATGGCCGACCTTCTTACGAAATGGAAAAAAAAATAGCGTTGTACCTAAAATGTTCACGACGCCTTTTTTGAAGCACCATTTGACCATACCATCTCCGAGCTTTCTTTTTTCGTGACACGCGCGATGTACGAAGCCCTTTGTTCGTCGGGAATTTACTTGTTACGTGCACGCTTTTGAATGCCTCGGTGTCAAGCGCGTAAGTGCGGTGCACATGAACGATACGTCAAAGCAACGAGCCGTCGACCCTTTTCCTCGTTCTCTGGGCCCTCGAAAGTCCAGGCTGATCTATCACTGGAGGACTCCACTCGGAGACAATTCACACTCCGGTAGGCAACGATAAATCTCGTTTTCCTCTATCGGCATTTCTCCCGTGTGCCCTTCCGAAGGGCACCCCCCTCCCGAGCCTTGGACATCTCTCGATTCAGTATCGCGAATATCTCTTGTGCTACGGGACACTGACGATATATTCGAGATTCGTTGAGCTCGAGTATATATATCCGCGCATATCGATAACATTTGACAGCTTATCCGTTCACCCGATTTCCATCTTAGAATACGCTTTGCTTGCTGCTTATAGAAGAGTGCGGGGACTTTTATGGGTTTTGCCATAATTCAATGTGGCTCCATTTTTGTAACGTTTTTTTTTTCGGACCCTGGGTGCCTCGAAGAATAGGTATTGAGTTTTTATTCAATATCGAAAAGTTGAGAAACCGGGGAGCTTTCAACGTTTCGCATTTATTTGATTAAGGGGAGATATACACCTAGGAGCCGGAAAAAAGGTCATTTTTGTGAATTTTTTCAAGGAAAACTATTTGAAATTTCGGATTGGGGTTTTAATTATCTAAAAGTATATAGATTCAAAAATATGTTTAATTTTCTTTATTTAAAAATATCAAAAATATACGAGGATATTGCATGATCCTTGGAGCGACGTAAAAAAAATCTGCGTATACGGTACCCACTGGCGTTTCTTCAAAAATCATCTGAAAAAAAAAACCAAAAAGATTATTCAATTAGATACTATAATCTAGTACTTGTCATAGCCGATTTTGAAAATATCGATTTATGACAAAATGGCGGACGTTTGAACATAAATAGTGATTTTTGGGCCAAAAATTAGTTATTATTTTGCCGATAAAACAAAAACTAGGTAACGGAAAAAAAAAAATCCTATGACAAGTACTAGATAATGGTGTATAGAATAACCACGAAAAACCTCAAGGCAATCGGTTCATTGGTTTTCGAGAAATTTTGGGTACCGATTTGAAAAACGTGGTTTTGAGAAAAACGCGTTTGAAAATTTGGGAATGAATGAATCATGAAATTCGTCAACTCACATGGTATCATCGATACCAGGCCCATAGTGTAGGTCTTCTACGGTCGACGGAATGTTCAAGCTTCTAAATCGATTTTTTCGACCATCTAGGTGTATATCTCCCCTTAAAAGTGGGACATGCACGGTTATATATAATAAGCCGGTAATCGGATTGACGAGCTCTGCGGGCATTGGTGACGAAAATTCAGAGAAGCAGAAAAGTGTATTTTATTGGCGTTTGACTTCAATTTATCGCGAATTCAGATGAGAATAATCGATGCCAGAAAAATAAAGGCAAATACGATTGCATTTGCATTTCGCTCGATTCGCTCCTGCTTTCTGCTTCGCGAACCGCCAACTCGAGGGTACGTTTTTTTTCAATTTCCTTTTCGTTTTTAGCCCTGTATTTTTCTTCTAGACGCTTTTTGAGAGCAAAAATTTGTGGTTGGAGGTAGGAGTCTCCGCGCTTTGTGAATTATCGCGTGGCCATTAAAGAGAGGTTGGAGCGGGTGCTGGAGAACTTGGGAGAGCGGACATAAACGGTGAGGAGTATATCACACACTCCGAGAACGATAAAAACTCTAACCTCTATGCAAATGATCCCTCGGAGGTCCTAGATGGTTGCTTCGCCTGGGGACAGGCATCCGTATGGGGACATGATATTTTGGAACTTGTTACGTATCTGTGTAATGGTGGCTATCAGCACGGATACTTCTTTCGGAAAGGACGGTAAAGATTTTTTGCCCAAATTTTTGGGTTCTTGGACAGGATGGTGAAAGGTTTTGGTGAAGACATTGGGGTTTATGTGAAATTGAGTAGGTGGGAAACATGTTGTACTGTGACGACGGTTTTCGAAGTCGAACGTCTTCACAATCGTGATGACAATCACGATTTTCATCCACTTCTGTAACGCAGGCTCTTTTCACTAGCTTGATAGCAATGTTTTCTCTGCTGTTCTCTCTTGTGTCGCAAGTCCTGGCTCACGAACGATAGCTACATCGATGGCTGTTACACACATGGAAAATGGGGAAAACTGGAAAAACTCAGGAATTTCTTTCCTCTTGGAATAATCAGGGAAAGCTCAGGAAATTTAGAAAATTCTCTGGAATTTTTCCAGTATTTACTTTTTGCAAGAATAGCCAAAAATGAAACTTGAAATAAAAAGTGGAAAAGGTAAAAAAAATCATTATGCATATTTTTAATATTTATGTTATTTTTCATTATATACAAAAAAAGTTATGTCATTGCCAAACGAGGAAAACTTTTAAAGCTATAAATTAAGGTACTCTAAAGCTCTATGCGTTTACATTCGATTTTTCGATACACAATCACATCATGATTATTGTAGATAAGTGTTTATATTTATTTTTTATTTATTAGCACCGACGTAATAATTTCTATTTGTAATAAAAAACAGGTTCTGTATTTGCTTTCAATATATATTTTTTTACTTCACAGTGTTTAAACTATTTTTTGGGTTTTAGTATTTTTTGTTTTTAACTTTAATATTTGACATTTTCATATATTTGATCTTGAAAAAAATTATGTTCTTTATTTGACCCTAATCTCCCTGGAACATTTGCGAAACTTGTGTGGAAAGCCTTGAAAAGTCAGGGAATTTCTTTCCTCTGGAATGATCAGGAAAAAGTCAGGGAATTTTGAAAATTACCTGGAATTTTTCTATTTACTTTTTGCAAGAATTGCGAAAAATGAAACCGACTTGAAATAAAAACTGAAAAGTAAACAAAAATTATGATGTATATTTTTAATATTTACATTATTCTTCGTTATACACTAAAAAAAAAGTTATGTCAGTGCCAAACATTGAAAAGTTCGAAAACTATAAACTACGGTACTCTAAAGCTTTATGCATTTGCACTTGATTTGTCGATACACAACCACACAATTATCATTGTAGATAAGTGATTATATATATATATATATATATATATATATATATATATATATATATATATATATATATATAGTATTAGCACCGACGTAAAAATGTCTGTTTATAATTAAAAAAAAACAGGTTCTGTATTTGCTTTTAATATATTTTTTTTACTTTACAGTGTTTAAATTATTTTCCAAATTTCAGTATTTGTTTAAATTTTTATATTTAACATTTTTATATATTTGTTCTTGAAAAAAAAATATGTTCTATGTTTGACCCCAAACTCTCTGGAAAAATAAAACCGACTTGAAATAAAAACTGAAAAGTAAACAAAAATTATTATGTATATTTTTAATATTTATATTATTCTTCATTATATGCTAAAAAAAAGTTATGTCAGTGCCAAACATTGAAAAGTTCGAAAACTATAAACTACGGTACTCTAAAGCTCTATGCATTTGCACTCGATTTATCGATACACAACCACACAATTATCATTTTAGATAAGTGATTATATATATATATATATATATATATATATATATATATATATATATATATATATATATGTATATATTATTAGCACCGACGTAAAAATGTCTGTTTATAATTTTAAAAAACAGGTTCTGTATTTGCTTTTCATATATTTTTTTTTACTTTACAGTGTTTAAATTATTTTCAAAATTTCAGTATTCGTTTAAATTTTTATATTTAACATTTTTATATATTTGCTCTGGAAAAAAAAATATGTTCTATGTTTGACCCCAGACTCTCTGGAATATTTGCCAAACTTGTGTAGAAAGCCTGGAAAAGTCAGGAAATTCCTTTCTTCCTGGAATAATCAGAAAAAAGTCAAGGAATTTTGAAAATTTTCTGAAATTTTTCCAGAACTTACTTTTCGCAAGAATTGCGAGAAATGAAACCGACTTGAAATAAAAACTGAAAAGTTTTAAAACGAATTATTATGTATATTTTAAATATATATATACTATTCTTCATTATACACCAAAAAAAAATTATGTCTGTGCCAAACATGGAAAACTTCAAAAACTATAAACTAATTTACTCTAAAGCTCTATGGATTTGCATTCGATTTTTCGATACACAAGTACACAAGTATTATTGTAGATAGTGTTTATATTTATTTTTAATTTATTAGCACCGACGTAAAAACTTCAGTTTATAATAAATATAATTCTGTACTTGCTTTTAATGATTTTTTTTTACTTTACAGTGTTTAAATTATTTTTCAAATTTCAGTTTTTATTAAATTTAAATATTTAACATGTTCATATATAAGATCTTGAAAAAAATTCTGTTCTTTATTTGACCCCGATTTCCCCGGAGTATTTGCGGAACTTGTGTGGAAAGGCTAGAAAAGTGAGGGAATTTCCAAGTCAATAATGCGTAACAACCATGATCACCATCATCATCGTAAAAAAGCCCCGACGAATGACGCAAAGGAGCCTCCTCGTTGTCGTCCTTATCGGGGCTGTTTCTTTTCACTCGCAAGGATTGCTCCCTGGATGCGAAATGATAGCTGGTTTGTTCTCCGACGAGGAAGTCCCTTCGCGGACCTTGTCTGTTGGAAGAATGCCTCTCGTCGGTGCTCAACTTCCTTTTATCCTTCTTCCTCAACAGCTCGCGATCCACCACTTCCCCCTCCTTCCCGCTCACATTTATGGCGCTCCGTCGCTCTTATATTACGAAAAACCCAGCGAAAAACTTCTTTCATTTCCCTCATAAATCCTCATGTTCTCCTCGTCCTTCTCCCTTGAGTTCGATCTCCTTCTTATGCTTCCCCTGCGAGCGTTTCTTCCTACGGCATCGCTCGTAATATCGCAGATTTTAATGCTCGAATGGCGCTGACTCGCGGCCTTGCCTCGCGTCTCCGAAAATCTCGTATTCTTATACGTCGTGAACAATTATTGAATGTCGTCGAATCGTGTCTCCTTCCGGTCCCCGAACTCGCGAACGTATAATCGGATTACCGCGATTTCACGATCGTTTTCCCTTATCCTGATTGAAAATAGCGCGATGTGAAAATCTTGCGGTTTTGTATATCTGTATATGGAGCTGAGTTCGAGAATTTGCTGCACGCGAGGGATGAGATGGAGAGCACGAAACGAAGCCCAAGTATGGTCTTGAAGTTCGCATCGTTGCGATGCAACGGAAGTTTTTTTCATATGTTTATTTCCTTATTTTCATTATTTTACTAAATCTCTTTTCGCGGATTTGAATTCTAAATCTCTCAATAAGCGACTCAAGGCCTAAGGCCACTGTAACGGTCCAAAAAAAAGGTTTTTTCACGAATTTTTTGCTTCCAAAATTGAAGGTAATTGAAAAAAAACTTTTAAGGGTGTTATCGGGCATACATTAAACTTTATTATCAAATTTTTTTACAGCAAAAAAAAACAAAATGGCGGCTCCACAGCTATCTTCCCGGGGCATGTTTTGCTTGCAGGGCTCCGCGGCACGCAGCACCACTGGTGCACTTTTGAATCTAGAACAAAAAAAAACCATCAATCTAGAGGGTTATAGCTAGAGAATGTCGATCGGATTTTAAAAAGTATCAATTTTTGTGGATTTGGCGTGCGTTTGAAAAAAAAAATTGATTTTTGACGAAAAAAACGGCTAGTTTTTTGTTAATAAAAAATCAATAAATAAAGTTATTGAAAATCCCGATCGACATTCTCAAGATAATGTTAATGTTCACATCTGGTCAAAATTTCAAGTAAAAAAAAATGAAAATTGTTCGAGTGATGCTGCGTGCCATTTTGAAAAACCGTATTTCGAGAAAAACGCGTTTAAAGTTTTGCGAATAGTTTTTTATTGGAAAAAATAAAAAAAAGAAGGTAAAAAAAAAATTTACCGTTAGTCTGCAATCCCAGCACCATACATTTGTCCTTCGATGGCCAAATTTTCGTCTGGCAAAATTTACAGTGGCCTTACCCCTTAAAGGGTTAGGCCACTTTAGAGACCGAAAAAATAGGCATTTTGGGGATTTTTTCTCAGAAAATCCATTAAATAAATCGAGTTTACGAAAAAGGGTGCTTATCATACATATCAGTGACTGTATACGATAATTTTTTTGAAGCGATTAATTTCAAAATGGCGGCTGTGCAACGTTTATCTCAAAACTGCATTTTTTAAGTTGCAAGGAAACATAACTTATATAATTTTCAACCGATTCACTTGAAATGTTGAATATGTCTTGAAAAATACATTGTCTATAGAAGTACGTAGGATTTTTTTTATATATTGCATAGTTCATTTGTTATTACCAATGATCTGACGATTTTTTAGGCAAATTTTTCACTTGCTAAAAATTTGGCTAAAAAAATAACAAATGAACTATGCAATATAAAAAAAAATCCTACGTACTTCAATAGACAATGTATTTTTCAAGATATATTCAACATTTCAAGTGAATCGGTTGAAAATTGTGAGTTATGTTTCCGGCCAACAAAAAGGAGTTTTGAGATAAACGCTACACTGCCGCCATTTTGAAATTAATCCCACCAAAAAAATGATTGTATACAGTCACTGATGTGTATGATAAACTCCCTTTTTTGTAATCTCGATTTATTTTGTAGTTTTTCTGAAAAAAAAATTCCAAAAAGCCTATTTTTTCGGCCTCTAGAGTGGCCTAAGGCCTTAACGGGCTACCTAGGTGGGGCAAAAAGTTGCATTTTCGAAAAGCTCAATTTGGAGGGTCAGAATGATGAACTTTTTCTAGTAACACAATGGTTGGAATACATTAATTTTTGTCCAGCATGTTGTACACATGTTTGTGGTTACAATGTAAATTTTTTGGAAGAAAATCTTTCAAAGTGCTCGTGGTGCTGCAGTTGGCGTTGCAGTCTTCGAGCGGCGAGGCCCGGAATGGCAGGTTCTTTACCAGGCTCAAATATGAGCGGCTCAACCGGCTATGAGTTCACGATCCACTTTTCTAATTTCGAAAAATACGAAAAGTGACAGCTTCTCTAAAAAAAAAAGCTCATTCTTCTCTTGAAAAACAGCATGCTGAAGTCATTGCTATTATGGCGGGATATACATTTACAACGATCAAAAAATCGATTTCTTTTTTTCTTCTTTAAACGATAGAACTATATATGTAGAATGTTTTTCCAAAGTTTCAAAGCGAAATTCGAAAAACTTCAAACGTTGTGCCTCACCGCTCGGGTTCAGAGCGGGCGTGAACTTCAAACGCGTTTTTCTCAAAACTGCATTATCGAAATTGGCGTGCAGGATTACTCAAAAACTATTAAGCCGATTGTGTTGAAACTTGGTAGAATTATTGATAATATTGGTACCTTCTACTTGACGAAAATTGTTTTTGAAGAATTGGAAAAAAACTACTTTGTTAATCCACATTGTACACAAATTGCGTGAACTGTTGATTTTTTTTTTAAATGCGTGCCATTTTCTGAAATTTGCATTTTATTCATTTTAATTACCGTCACATAGAAACTATACATGTTCTAATTGAAAAAATGGTTGAAATTTTTTGCAAATCAAAGTCTACGGGAAGTTAGATTTAATTTTAATTAAATTTTAATTTTATTTTAAAAAATCGTTTCGTATACTTAAATATACTATTAAAGTATACCTAAAGTTTAATAATTGCAGAATAATTATTTCTTAGTTTAAAAAATCCCTCAATATTGCTTATTTTTTTCCTGCCTATAAATGTATATCCCGCCTTAACAAATGGTTCGTCCAATAAAAAAATGCGTTCGTGAACCGAAAATGACTACTGTTTAAACGCTAACTGTGCAAATTCAAGTCAATAGTGTGAATTTCTAGAATTTCAGGGTCCGGTTGGTCTTAAAATATTCTTGAAAGTTCACACTATAACAATATGCAAAAAAAAACGATTTTTGACGTTTCCAAAGAGGGATATCCCCTTAAGAGCGTTTTTCTCGAAACAGTGCTTGCAAAGTCGGTGGACATGATATCTCGAGAACCACTTGAGGGGTTGTTTCCAAATTTGCAGTAGATACAATGAGAAACATTTGGGGGTCGTTGACGATCTCATTTTTTAAAAATTCATCTTCACTTTTTAATAGTTATGTAAAAATTACGATTTTTTTCATAGATTTTGTATACTCGAGTTTCAATTCGTCGCCACATGGTTAATAAAAATGATTTCCGAAATGGACGATCGTCAACGACTCATCTTTATTATTAACTTGAATAACCCGTTTGGTTTTGAGATTTTGCATGGACCGTTTAAGCAGGCGATTGTCCACCGCCAAAAGTTGCGAAAAAAGTCATTACCTGCCGGCGGCCATGTTTATGTTATTTTTCCTGTATTTTTTGGTGATTTTTTCTAAAGACTCGCAATTTACGTACCTTTGTGTTAAGAAAAAAGGCGTTTCTTTTTCACCAACCGGTTCCCAGAAAAGAAATTCGGAATTTGGAAATTCGGAATATCACTTTTTCGCGTTGAATCTTCGTCTCTTGCTGGCGAGACTGACTGACGAGGCAAATATATTTCTTCCTTCGACTACGCGATGCTCCTTCTACCCCATGACCACAATGGCCAAAGTCTGTGTGTAGCTCGTTCGTGCTCCGAGGGAAAAAGCCAGATTTATCGACAGTCCTCGCGACGTCCGTCTCTCCTTCCGCTTAATGATGTCTCACTCAAGCTCTTGTTGGACAGGAAGTCTCGTGAACGTGCGCTCCCGTTGGAAAGAGCTACTTTACGATCACCACCGCGTAAAAACTTCGATCGGACCTTTTCTCCGCGAGCTGGAATAAAATTGTGTCAGTTTCGCGATTTCGCCGCAGATCCTGCTTGTATTTCTCTTTAAAGGCTAATAGGACTCGTTGGTATACAATCGGGATCGATTCGAAATTTAATTGGAACAGTAATGGTGTGCGAAGCTAAGTTATTGGCCGTTGTCTTTCCACCGACAGAAGCCATTTGTTTAAGGGGCTGTACCAGTGTGAACGCTGAAAATTTGGGTGATTTTCGAGAATTTTTTTGGAAGAAAAGTACTCAATTAACTGTTTCGGAAAATTAAGAATATATTTGGCTATATTTGACCTATATTACGTAATTTTTTCATAGAAAAATATTGAGATCCAAGCGACTTATGCGCTGCCTTCGGAGGCGCCAAAAAAAAAAAAAAAAAGTTCCTCCACTGCTGACATCATTCCGGCCGATTGAGTAGCTGAAACCGAAAAAGGAAAAAATGTCGTTAAACTGGGAGGTATTTCCTGTACAATGACGTACGATTTTCGGAAAATATCAAAATCTAACAAAATGGCGTGGTTATGAAAAAAAGTCTGTTTTCTTGCCTATAAAATGGTCGTTTTTTTCAATGCCAAATCGTCAATTTTCATCCAATCAAAAATATCCTACGTCATTGTCGGGTAAATATATTGAAGAGTACTCGGTTCAAATTTCAAGTCAATCGGATAATTCCTCTTTGAGTTACAATGTCAGCAAATTTGAAAAATCTGATGAATAAATTTAAAGATTTAAGTATCGAAGAATATAGAAGAAATTCTAAATGAATTTAAAGATTTAACTATCGATTTTTGCAAGATAAACTGATATTGATATAAATGATATAAATGATAATGATAAAAAGGCAAAAAAAAATCGATTTTTTAAAGTATCACACTGGGTGGTGTAGCCCCTTAAATGTTTGGTTTGAAGGTCTACTATTTGACCCGATATATTGTTAGGTTTGAAGGTCTACTATTTGACCCTATATATTGTTTGGTTTGAAGGTCTACTATTTGACCCTAATCAAATGATACATATTTTTAATCTGCATGAGTTTTCCGATGTTCGTTATCAAATTCGGAAAAAAAACCACAAAATGACGGCATGCTTAACTTTGATAATCAATTTATCTTATTTTTTCACCATTCTACGAGTAATATATAAATAAAAAATTATTTCTACTCAGTTCTACTACCAACGTTGAAAAACAGTCCATTGAAGGTGTATGCCAAATCTGAGCTCGATCGGTCAATTGGCTATCGAGATATCGTGGTTGCCGATTTGAAAAGCATAGTTTCGAGAAAAACGCGTTTACAGTTGCTGCGTCTCGACGGCACTCCCCGAGTGGACCCCTTATAATTTCTACAACTCGGCCAATTTTGTGCGTATTATTTAACGGTTTTCACATAAGTGTTCAGAAAGGTCTGTAGAATAATAAAATGAAAATGAAACAAAAGGTTTATTCAAATTTGTAGACAACAACACTGCCTTAAACGGATGTTTTTTCATCATAAGGGAATACTTCCTCTAAAAGAGAAAAGTATGAATCCTCTAGTATTTTATCCAAGTCCGCTAACAGGCACCCTTCAATGAATACTCTCGATTCGATATTTTGACGTAAACTCTCGGACCTTGGCACCATAAAATCGCCGATCTGAAATAACGAATTAAAATGCCATATCAGTACCTGGATTTTTCGGAACATTTATAAAGGTTTGATTTCGAGGTTATTAAAGGGTCTTCTCACTTTAGATGCTAAAAAAAGGTTATTTTCATGAATTTTTTTTATCTGTTTATATTATAGATATTGGTATAAAAGTTGTTACACTTAATAAATACACTTTGAAAATACATTTAAAAAAAATTATTCAATTAAGCCACTATTTATAGACGAAAATGGTAGTTAAAGTAATGTCCTAAAAAAATTGTAGGTCTGCGTTGTTGATGAAATCTCGGAGATGGATCATCCGAAACAAAAAAAATCAAACGGCTTTTGATTCAGTATGTTAATGGCTATAGCGCATATCATACGATTTTTGATATATGCAAAAAATAACAAAATGGCGGACATTTTTCGAAAAAAGAAAAAAAGTGTTCTTTCACCTTTTTTGGCAAAACAAATAGTAAATATCAAAATTTTAAAAAATCCTTGATATGCGCTATAGCTATAGTTGTAAAGAATATGTGGTTAAAATTTCATAAGGATCGGTTCAGTAGTTTCGAATATTATCAACAAGCCGTCGAAAAACGTTTCGAGAAAAACGCGTTTAAAGTTTGTTTGGGTTACTTAAATACATAAAAAAATCTTTATTGTATTTCGAAAGTGTATTTATTAAGTGTAACAACTTTTATATCACTATCTATTATATAAACCTATAAAAAAAATCATGAACATAGCCTTTTTTGCGTCTAAAGTGAGACGATCCTTTAATAATCACTACTGACACGATGTTTCTGCTTAGGATGT